>JAVYIG010003374.1:0-199164 GCA_035222895.1 Strongylocentrotus droebachiensis | reverse complement strand
AACCCCGTAAGTGATGTTTTCCTGGCATCTATTAACACAATGGAGACCATAAAAAGCAGTGCATGATAACGTCTTTTTAAATCAAGTAACAGTTTAATACATAGTTATATCCAGAGTTATCATGTGTTTGGTTAAGTTACCAGATGAGTTGAATATCTTCTCACAATATTTGCACTTGAAAGGGTTTCTCTCCAGCGTGCGTTCTTTTTTCTTTCTTTTTTTCTTTCTTTTTTTCTTTTTTTTTTCCTTTTTTTTTTTTTTTTTTTTGGGGGGGGGGGGCCGCCCAAGGGGGGGGGGGTTGCAACCCCCCCAACCCCCCCTCTAGATCCGCTTCTGAGTACGACGGGCCTATGTTTTTTTTTTTTTTAATTCTTTTTCGTCTAGTCCTCTGCTATGCTCTCGTTTATTTTCTGTACTTTAGGCCTGTCACCCGTCCCCCTGTTCTCGTTATTTGTAGTATTGTTTTATTTCATATAATATATGCTGCATGACGTCAGAGTAATGGTTGGTATTTGATTCGCCAATCATGCCATTTCAATTCTTAGGTGTATATAGGGGAGGGGTGAGGCGGGTTAAAAGAATACTCGGATACTCATACTTTAGCGTAGTAAAGGAGGTCAAGATGAAACGTAGAGAAAATTATATAGAGTGAAAAGGAGAGACCGGGAGAGAGAGAGAGAGAGAGAGAGAGGGGAGAGGGTGGGAATCGGGAGGAACATATAGAGGTGGCAAGCAGTTGCGGATCTAGAGGGGGGCCCGGGGGGCCCGGCCCCCCCCCCCTTGAGAAAAAAAATCATGTAAAAACACGTGATTTTTACCTTTTTTTGGGGGTACAAATTTTTTAATTCTCGAGGACCAAACAAAAACAAACTAGTGCTCACTACCCCCCCCCCTCCCCCCCCCCCTACTGAGCGACTTTTCGGTCGGCGCGATTTTACAAATTTTCGGGAGCAAACAAAAAAAGAAGTTGGGCCCCCTCCCCTCAGAAATCCTGGATCCGCGCCTGGTGGCAAGGATGTTTCGTCTTCGTGGCGTTTAAGCATCTCTTCATTTCCTTCCATAAAAGGCTATTCCAATGCATTCACGACCCGGCTTGGCCCAAAACATAAACCCAATTAACTTCTTAAGAGTCCACACCATCTAGCTCTTTCTCTGCATAAGGGCAGGCAAGGACATTTCACCGGACTTGAAATTCATCAAGTGTTACCGGTCACTCAAGATCCAAGTTCAACTCGGACCACCTCCCCCCACCAGGTCGCATTGCAGACACGACCCCCGGAGTTTCGGGGACTGCGCTCAGTTGCTTCTCGGCGAGAAAGCTCGCCTCCGCCGCTGGACTGGTCATTCTTCATTAAAGTCCCTTTTGTTGGCTTCATTTTCGGGCTCCCTGGTCGTTTGAAGTGAAAATTGTGCCATCCTATTTAGCTAGGATAACAACCAATGCTGTGCTTCCCATTAGAGGGTGGAAACATGTCTATTAAGTCCGTAATTGAAAGCCCCTAGAGGGATTGATCGACTTTATTAGACTATCAGACACGCGTTTCCGTATCATAAACATTGGAACAAAAATGTAAAGCATAAAATGATGATAATGCATATGATTGTATTGCGATAGTGTAAATATGATTATAAAGACCCGCGTAAAATCCGTGTTATGGTCGACACTTGTTCCCATTTGTGATTTTGCGTCTTGATTTAGTTTACAGCTTCAAAATTATGGCACTGGACGCTTTTATAAAAGCAATATTTATATGGCATTGGACGTAATCATACCGACTTGTAATTGAATTTTTGTCGCAATAAAATTAATTGTTTTATAAAGTTGAGTATGATTAATTATATGACACAACTTTCCTTCCTCTATGCATCTACTCTACCTCTTCGTTCTCCAAGTGTTTAGCTCAATATCCTTTTCGTTATGTAATGCTTCTTTCTCTCCTCCTCCTCCTCCTAAATATTATTTAGATTACAAATAACTCTCTTTTCCCCTCCCTGATATTTTAGGAAGGTAGCTCCTAATGAATTCACATCTAATGTTATTCAAAATTGTGCACATTGTAATCATCCTTTAAGATACAATTTCTTCAAGAAGTTGTTTTTCACCAAACTTGAAATATATTTAACACCTTGGCAAACAAAGCTTTATGATTAGGTTATACAGAAGCATTGCATGTGAAGGTATTTTGATAAGTTCCATAAGTGATGGACGAGCCGATTTTAATTGCCTTACGTTGCTAATATGGAAAGTATGTTTGATCGCAGTTTGGGAATATCCTTGTGCGGTGTTGTGTATAGAGAGGATGTTTTGGTTTAAAATACATTATTTATCTGCTTTTCCTTCTCGAGGTTAAGCCAATTACTCATCGGGTAAACATATCCGCATTCAATGGCGTAGCGTGTGCGCTTTGGTGTAGTGGGCGGATGAAATTGAATAGTATTGGAGGGGCTCGTGTTATTACCATCCCTCTCTCTGATCTTTATTTTCATCTCATTCCCCCTATTTCATTTGGTGTTGCTATTCGACAGGGATTGGAGTGGGGGTGATCGGGGCAAGTTCCCTTCCTCTGTATATCTCAGCCGCTATAGTCATTCATGAGATTCTGTCCAACAGAAATAATTATCTTTACCTACATAGGCCATAAAGAAAAATCCAGTGCTGGTTCTAGAGGGGTGGGGCTCCACCAAATTTCTTCAACTCCCCCATCCAACCCCTAAATCAAAGTTCGCCAGGCACATGTATAGAAAATGCATGTACGACCCCCAAGCTCCCCCATTAATCTTATAGAACCACTCCTGAAATCAACCACATTTATTTCTTTATCTCTCAGGAAAAAATAGTCATAACAGATTTTCTTTTTTACCAACTTCAACATCAATGATGGCGACAACACGACTTTACATCGAAACTTTGAAATATGTTCAAGTTGTCCCATGACATTTGCATCATGACACCTACCCAGACATTGGTTTTATAATGTTTGTGTAAGCCTGGGAGTAGCACCCAGCCAATGTTGTTCTACCCGCTGAGACCGTTTAACCTTATAATTGACCTCATACGAGCACCTGCATTGTTTGCCCAAGATCATTATCTCACTTGGAATCTCAGGTGGAAAAAAATCACCCGAACTTTCCTTTTTGACTCAACAGATTTCAATTGTTATTTCCACTTTTCGGCGATGGTAGACCTACTTTTTTAAGATTATGCATGCACGACCTGTCCAAAAGTTTGCTGCGAACAAAGCGTAAATATGACAGCAGGCAAAACATCACGAAATCACTAGAAAACAAAAGGAGTCAAAAGGTCGATTGCTCTATTCAACAATGATTAAGATGTATTGGTGTATATCTATAAAAACAACGGCAAGTCAACAACGACAACAAAACTGATGAAATAAAGTGTGACAAAAAAAAAATACATTTTAAGATATCACAACAACAAAAAAACACTTTAGTCGGTATTACTTTGTTGACAGTAAATTAAATCATGAATCAAAAATAGATTTGGGATTTTTCACGTATTTTATTGCTATTGACTGCAAAATAATTGATATCGATTTCATTTTTTTTTTTTGTATCGGCACAAACACTAAACGTCTTTTAATTGTTCAAACATCTTTAATTTGACACTTAAGAATAAGACAACAACAGAGGCGAAATTTCGTATTATTCTCTTTAGCATGTATGACATGCAACTAATGTTACAACTGTTTTACTACTTAAATAAGCAGTAATAATCAAACCTAGTCATTTTCACTCGAGACATCTTGCCTTACCTACGTTTAACTTTATGAACAATCTAGCCATCATTATCGATCAAAGCCAAAAGTTGAAATATGTGGCAATCATCTCGTTCACTGCCTTTTCAATGCCCATGAATTATATCATTGATCAATAAATTGTTTTGCGTAATTGGTGATATTGGCGGTAGTGTAATAACGCCTCGTGTGCATCGGGATTCAATCGAAATGATAATCTATTGAACCAAGCGAAGTGAGTCGACATAAATCCACTCCATTGCTCGATGAGGGGACATGAGCTTGCAGTACTGCATACCCGCGTATCTCTCATTGGGGTAGTTAGGGCTAGTGTACAGGGAACCCGATGAAACCTGTAGAAAATAAAGATAGATGGATAGATAGATGGAAGGATAGATAGATAAATGTATCGATACATAGATATAACCATAATAATTGTAGCAATTATAAATATTGTTTTAATGTGATTAGTGGAGTAGCGTAATTAATGCATACAGTTGAACAGGGGGTGTTTCGCAAAGGCTAAGATCGACTTTAAGTTGGACTTAACTATGGCAGGGCGTTCATGCCGCTGTTTGCCCTCACTATTTAGTGGTATTGGTCTCTCAAGGGACGTACAAATCGTGGTCACAAATCTACAGAATTTATATTTTTTGATAATTCATTATTGAAGGTAAAAATATTATTTAAAGATCATAATGGTGAGAGCAAACAGTGGCATGAACAGCCTGTCATAGTTAAGTCCAAACTAAATTCGATCTTAGTCTTTGTGAAACACCCCCTGGTATATTGCTGCAGGAGCAAATGTCAGGACACCGATTTATTAGAAGGCCAATTTCGTAATGCGTGTATATATTTATTGCAGATAATGCATTACTTGTGTTGGGATGTTGGACCAACCATTATGTATGTCCAACAAGGCAGCAGCAAGATTTATGCAATATGCATTTTTGCTTTTGAAATAAGAAGAAGAAAAAAAAACGAAAACGAAAACGAAAACGAAAAAAACAAACAAAAACAATTTCATTACCTGTAGTGTGCCATCGGGAAGCGTTGTGAATTCAACAGTGCTGGCGACCCAGTCCTGTCCCGTTGGAAGCTCGTTATCATCCATGAACTCCATGCTATACCCTCGTGTGTTGTACCTCTGCTTTACGACATTTGGTGCAATGCTGAAGGCGTAGTCGAATGCCGCCTGTTTGAAAAGAAGAAGAAAGGAAGAAAGGAAAAAGCTGAGGAAATACGATTTGGCTCTTATACACCATTTTGTATAATGGACCGTTTTACTAACATATTCAAATTAATGGATGTTTATTCTGGGGACCTTGTCACGAGCTATTCCATTAACCTTTTAATTAAGGAATGAACTACAATACTCGAAATCTAGTCTGCATACAATACTTGTTGCTGTGTCGGGCAAGCCTCGGGCAACTTTCGGGCAAGCCTCCGGCAAGCTTTCAGGTTGTCATAAAAAAGTATACACAAATGTGAATATGTGAGGAAACTGGTCTATTAGCACATGGTACAAATGACCCCGAATACCAACAGATCTTTTGAACATGGAAATGTCATACTTTAGAATAACCACTGCCTAAGTCATGCTTCATGAGTAACTTTTTTTTGCCCTCTTGAGAAGAATACTGCCACCTGTCTTCCAAATGGAATGTACCATCGGTGCATTAATGAATAATGGTTGCATTACTATCATGAACGCGTATATCGAATATTCGTCTCGCTGGGTTTTATAATAATTAATAGGCCATTTTCGTAATTCGTAATTTTTGTCTTCTGCAGTTTATTAGACAACTCACCTCGTTGATCTGCTTGCATGTGGCAGGGGGTGTATAACCAGCCGATGGGAAGACGCTCTGGATGGCACCCTGGTTCTTCATCTTGCCTGCTATCTCATTGGCCGATTCCTTGATTCCAGACAGATCGGCTATATTCCTGGGGAAGTACACCATGGCCGTGGTCTCGATCACGCCGGTATCCACCGAAGGTTTCGAATACTCGAACTCGGTTTGGTTGACGTAGCCGACGTTGGTGATGACGACAGGTAAGGCTTGGCTGGGATCGAAACCGGCAACCAATTCCTGATTTAAAAAAAGTATGCATTTTAACCCTTTACTTCCACAAGCAATTGACAACATTCATAGTAACATTCCGGCAGATTGATTTGTGTTGTTGTATATCTAATGATTTAAATCTTGTCTTAAATTACATCTTTCATGAATATTTCTCTTCTTAAAAAATTCATTTATTATTTTTTTGAAATTATATTACCATGGAAATTTTAAAAAAGGTGAAAGATCTCCGACTTCTGCATTATTTATTATCAATATGATAATAAGTTAATGCATTTGTTGAAAAAGGAGAAGACACATTGCAATGAATTAATTCGCAAACAAATATATAAAAAACGATACCAATTATCAAAAACCTTGTTGGAGGGCACATTCTTATTGTAAACAAAAAATGGTCATTCAAACTAACAAGCAAATAAACAAACATCGCTTTCAGAAACAACACAAAAATTATTGTTTTGCGTTGTCTGTTCAGCATGTGTTTTACACGATGACGTTTATGTTTCAATTGGGGGAACAAATCTAAAATATAATTACTCCCCCCCCCCCCCTCCCCGAAAAAAAAAATCCAAACAAAATCGGATAAATAGATTATTTAACAGCTAATTGAATGGACAGTTAAATGAATGAGTGAATAATGAATGAATAAATTAACATATACATGAATAAATAAATGAATAAATATATAAATAAATAAGCCATTAAATGATAAATGGATTAATGATTAAACTAAAATTCGATGAATGAGCAGATAAATGAATAAAAAACGAATAAATAAAAAAATAAAAAAATAAAGTAATATACAAATGAATAAATTAATAAATAATGAATAAATGAATATATAAATACATCAACAAACAAAAATGCTCTTTACCTGAGCGGTAATGAGCGGTAAATGAATAAAAAACGAATAAATAAAAAAATAAAAAAATAAAGTAATATACAAATGAATAAATTAATAAATAGTGAATAAATGAATATATAAATACATCAACAAACAAAAATGCTCTTTACCTGAGCGGTAATGAGCGGTAAATGAATAAAAAACGAATAAATAAAAAAATTAAAAAATAAAGTAATATACAAATGAATAAATTAATAAATAATGAATAAATGAATATATAAATACATCAACAAACAAAAATGCTCTTTACCTGAGCGGTAATGAGCAACGGGGAAGTTGCACCGTCCCATTCAAGGTCCTTCATTGCCGTAAGGGGCGCTACTTTGTTTCGTGTGGCGATGTAGTGTGAATTCAGCACCTCCATAGAATTACTGGTGTCATAATCCATGTTGTAATGCATAAAAGAGTTGATGGGCTGAAAGAAAACATTAAGAGAAAGGAAACAATATATATCATGAACATGCATCTCAATAGGAATGGTGGTATCCACTTTGTTTATGTTCCAGAATAATATAGTGTCAGGTTGTCTGACAAGTAAAAGCTCTTCACACTTGTGGATCAATGCCTTACTTTAAAACACTATACAATAACCGAAATCCAGTACAATTTTCCAAGAAAAAAACCGTTATAGGGCCTACGACAAACTCAGATAAAGAAGGATAAGAAGAAGAAGCGGAGGAGGAGGAGGAGGAGGAGGAGGAGGAGGAGGAGGAGGAGGAGGAGGAGGAGGAGGAGGAGGAGGAGGAGGAGGAGAAACGTTTCTCACATCAGCGAGAAGAACGTATGCTTCCTCAGCAGTGACGTCAGCAGGTAAATCCTCTTTCTCGACAAGAGCTGGCTTCTCTCCTGACGAAAACTGAAAATGATTAACGCCCTCTATCAGCACGACGGGTTTAGTTGCGATCAAACTTGATGGCCCATTCACGAGCAAGCTTTCAAGCTCCCTGTTTGAATGATACAAAAACAGAGAAGCGAACAAACTTCATGTGAACTAATAAACATATGATTTATTCTAAAAGAAGAACAAATACAAATGAATAGTAGGGAGGAAAGGAGATTTTGAACAAGAATAAAATCAAAGAATGTCGCTCACACTATCAGAACTATTTTTCATTCATACCCCTCGCTATTCTAGCTTAGAAAGGGAAACATTTAGCCCCATGTTTATCAAATATCGGATAAGCCACTGTTACGTCAAAAAAGGTGATTCATTGTGTGACGAATGTATTCATTTATTCAAGGTAAAAGGCCAAAATAGTATGTATGTGTTTTCTAATATCGACAATGGAATATTGATATTCATTTGAGAAATAGAGAGAGAGAGAGAGAGAGAGAGAGAGAGTAAAACTAATGACAGAGAATGTTGTCACCGTATTCAGAGGTGTACCTTCATGAAAAGATCAAAAACAAACAAACAATCAAACTAAATCAACAAACATATCCAAACCTGAAAGTGCGAGCGTTCCTGGTGATTCTGACCTGACCATCTAGATCCCCACACAGGTGCATGACGGGGGTGGGGTAGGCAGCTAGGTCCCCTGTGCTCCCCGTCAAGTATGAACCCCAGAGCATCATACCGGCCACTTCTTTAGGGTTATTATCAACCCATGTTTGCAAAAATGTTCCTGCGAAGAAGGAAACAAATCCGCTTAAGATATGTGCAATGCTTTTGGGCAGAAATTGACATCGTAACTGTTTTATACAATCAAATTGTTTTCATTTCTGTCCATGGTAATTTAGGCTTCTCAATTAACCATCGTAACAGCACATTCTTTTTTCGTTCTTCTACTACTTCCTTCTTCTTCATCCTCTCAATTTTTTACAGAATCAATTGTTTTCCTCAATAAATTGAAAAAGTGAATTATGAAGGGTCAAAATCAATGCAATGTTAACATGTTTTTTTTCTTTCTTTAATTCATCTGGTCTGAGAATTCTGGCAGGCAATTTACTAGCTGAAGAAGATGAACTTTTGCACCCAATACAGCAGGACATATTTTATCAACCCAATTAGCATTGGTTAGATCCAGATTTAAGTTATTAATTTTTTACGAATATTGATCCTTACCACCTAGTGAATGTCCAGCCACGTAGATAGGAGCATCGTCAGGAAGATCAGCATCACGGAGCTCGGTGATTGCACGCTCAACAGCATTCCCTACCTGAATGTAAAAAGTGGGAATAAAAATATGAAACTGATATGAGAGAGAGAGCATAACAATATTACAAACACAAAGCGAACAAACAAAAACAAACGAAAAAAAAAATCAACTATAATAAATTAATAAACAAACAACCTACCGGAAGAAAAAAAAATTCACTCGCCTTCACATTAGAGCAGGAGTAAAGAAGAAAGAACACACAAAATGGGGGATAGGAGAAATGAGGGAAAGGAGAAATGCAAGGATAAAACATGAGACTATCGACAGAGGAAACAGGATTATGTTTATACATATTCTTATTATTCTTTATTGCTCGAATGATTTTTTTCCCCTTCCACAGGGTTCTTTATTTTCAAAACAAATTCCATCATATACAGTATATTATCCATATATTATATACAAATAATTAAAGAAATAATTTCCATACATAATGGCTTGACACAGATAATAATCATCACAGATAATAATCTAATGAATTTATGTTCATGATTTTTTTATCATTATTATTATTATTATATATTTTTTGTTTAAACTATTGTTCCTCATCATGTTTAACAGCAAGGGCCTCATTGAAGACCACCATTATTGGTGATAATGAGTCACCCTGTCTAAATATCATAAATAAATGAATAAACAAAATTAATGAATAAATAAAGATGAATAAGAATGACTTACTTGGATCGGGTTAGGAGTATCATTGAGATAGTCGGTAGTGAGAGCCACATGGAGCCTGAGGGGTGATGCTTCCTGGATATGAGAGGCTAGAGGCTCGTAGGTCTCCCCTCTAAGCTCCGCGCCAGGGACCACGATCAAACCAGCTTCCACACAGCCATTCTTGATGGGGTCCAGGAGGACCACCGTCTGTCCATTAACAAACCCACGGAGCGAGGTCATGATGGAGAATAGGAGCAGAAGATGGGCAACATTAAAAGCCGCCATTTTAGATGATGATGTTTGAAGAAACTCACTCTTTAAATTTCAAACGCAAAATTAATAGTCCTTTCCTTTCACTTAATTTTGAGGGATGCGACTAGTCAGCATGAGGAATGCCCGAATCACTAAGCCTCATATTCTATAAAGATAGAAATATGATTCATGTTGATAAGCACGGGCGTACTGGAGGGGATCGCAAGGGGGGCAGTTACCCCCGCCCTAGACAAAATAATCTCCGACCAAGTATAAAAGTAAGGAAACTTTGGCAATTTAAGTAGGTTCGTAATCATCAATCGCTATTATAATTACTGATAAATTATAGTAATTTTCCGAAAGTATTTCTGAACCGCCGTCATGCACAGCGGTAAAAGAAGAGAAGAGGGAAATCGAGTCCATCTCTCATCCTATTTGTAAACCACAAAAGACAACATTTTACTATAAACGGCATTCCCTTCATTGTTGAAGGGAATATTGAAATATTGTGGATGTGCCTTTTGCATGTTGCACTGTCCCCAAAACTGTACGTCAAAGTGAAATGTGTCCCAAATAATTCGGAATTCAATAAATAACTTCTTTACACTATAGTAGGCCTATTGGATGTATAATATCATATCGAAATAATGTCATCATCAAGTTTATAAACTAATAAGAAAGAGGAAGAAGAAGAGATGCTGGCAAGGAACTTCCATCATGCAACTACCCCACCCTTCTCTCTCTCTCTCTCTCTCTCTCTACATGGAAAGCAGGGTCCCTAAAACGTGTAAATATAGAAATTCACAGGGAGCATCACTGGCTCAAATATTTTGCCCTCCTCCCCCCTTCAAAACGCCAAGGTTGTGATACGCCACTGGTGATGAGCAAATATTAAAGTCTATCAGCCTTGCATTGGACCAGGTGGTCTCGTTCTTCATCAGTTGTATTGACAAAAGAAGTTAATCATCGCTGAAATATTTTAGGTTATAACCCAATGACAAAGTCTTTATCTCTAAGAATTATGTTGATCATGATTATTCTTCACGATTTAGACACGTACGTTAGCATGAGTCCTATACGTGATGATACTGGCTATACTGACTACGAGACCGACAATATCGATATGACGAGCATTCAGAAGGCACAAAAGCACTTTCATGGTTATATATAATGCGTAAAATTAAGTGGGACCACTCCACCTTCAAAAGATCTTAGGTCATTTTGGGTCATATTTTGTACCATGTGCTGGTCTTGCATGTCATGTTTTGTAGAATTTGATTTGATTAACTTGTTATCATTACCTCTGTGGAATCCAGTATCGAAGAAGGTATACGTACACTTCTTTCGAGTACTGGTCGTGTGATTATATCGTTAAAGAAACTGTACAATAGTCACTACGATTGCTCATGAAGTAGGCCTACATAAGTATGATTGAGAATTGTGAGGTTTTTGAATTATCAAAATTGTAACAAGTTGATACAGTCTTGCTAATGATTACACAAAGTAAAGAGATACCTCACCTTTTAGAGAAATGGCGCTATTCACACTCGTCATTGCATTTAACAAAAAATGTATGTAACGGTAATTTCAGGAGCAATTATTTTTATGAGACAATGCCTCTATCATAAGACTTCTCTCAAAGGAATATTAAAAACGATACAGTTGGCAAATTCATTTCTCCTTCGTACTTAACCGGCAAAGTGCGTGGTGGATTATTTAAGGGTCGTCAGAGTTTCCTTTTTTTCAAAGGATGTAGAATAGGGGAATTTTGGATGAGAGGAGGCAGACAAAAGGAAACAAACTTGACTCCGGAAACAGGTTTATTAATTTCCTTCTCTGTAATGTTGGCAACCTAACAAAACAACTAATACCTCGGTCAGTAGTTACACCGCCAAACCGATCTCATATCCATGATAACGCATCCGAACCGATCGACTTTTGGTCATTGAAGGTAATGAAATTGTTTGTTTGGTCTGTTGTATAATTTTTTAAAGAGATACCTCACCTTTTAGAGAAATGGCGCTATTCACACTCGTCATTGCATTTAACAAAAAATGTATGTAACGGTAATTTCAGGAGCAATTATTTTTATGAGACAATGCCTCTATCATAAGACTTCTCTCAAAGGAATATTAAAAACGATACAGTTGGCAAATTCATTTCTCCTTCGTACTTAACCGGCAAAGTGCGTGGTGGATTATTTAAGGGTCGTCAGAGTTTCCTTTTTTTCAAAGGATGTAGAATAGGGGAATTTTGGATGAGAGGAGGCAGAAAAAAGGAAACAAACTTGACTCCGGAAACAGGTTTATTAATTTCCTTCTCTGTAATGTTGGCAACCTAACAAAACAACTAATACCTCGGTCAGTAGTTACACCGCCAAACCGATCTCATATCCATGATAACGCATCCGAACCGATCGACTTTTGGTCATTGAAGGTAATGAAATTGTTTGTTTGGTCTGTTGTATAATTTTTTAAAGAGATACCTCACCTTTTAGAGAAATGGCGCTATTCACACTCGTCATTGCATTTAACAAAAAATGTATGTAACGGTAATTTCAGGAGCAATTATTTGTATGAGACAATGCCTCTATCATAAGACTTCTCTCAAAGGAATATTAAAAACGATACAGTTGGCAAATTCATTTCTCCTTCGTACTTAACCGGCAAAGTGCGTGGTGGATTATTTAAGGGTCGTCAGAGTTTCCTTTTTTTCAAAGGATGTAGAATAGGGGAATTTTGGATGAGAGGAGGCAGTAAAAAGGAAACAAACTTGACTCCGGAAACAGGTTTATTAATTTCCTTCTCTGTAATGTTGGCAACCTAACAAAACAACTAATACCTCGGTCAGTAGTTACACCGCCAAACCGATCTCATATCCATGATAACGCATCCGAACCGATCGACTTTTGGTCATTGAAGGTAATGAAATTGTTTGTTTGGTCTGTTGTATAATTTTTTTTAAGTTTTGAAAACAACAGCGACACCACCACCACCACCGACAACAACAACAACAACAACAACACCACCACCGACAACAACACCACTACCAGCAGCAACAACAACAATAACACACCATGTACATCTTTTTTATAGTGAGAGAACCTATTTTGAGTGAAAAGGCTTTAATAATGAATTGCTGAACATCCCAAGGACAACAAAATGTTTTCTATATTTCTCTCTTCATAATTATGCTAACAAAACGTGATTTACATAATTTTGTGCAAAGGAATATCTTTTATTATTCCCTTGTGACGAGGACGTATATACAATGTGCCTATCATCAACGTGGGTATCACATGACCCCCCTCTCCTAGTTTTCTCAACATTATCTAAATGTTGGTATTTACCATGATCCAACACTACCAACAGCTGAGCATTTTCTCATCACTTTAATTGAATTTTGGAGGACTTTGGTTTGTCAGACAATTAAGTTCACTAACCTATGCTACTACATTGTGTGAACGCAATGTGTATATTATCGCCACAACATGATTCTCTTTTCATATTTTTGTCAGCATTATCTTTTATTAATAATTCAACAGCGGGGCTTTTTCTCATCACTTTGGTAGTCTTTCATAATTATATCAGACAGTTCATTTACGGGTCATGTCAATACCCTATTGTAAAAAAAAAAAAAATCCAAAAGGGCCAGGGTACAATTACCCATTAAAGGGAGCATGCATATTATTTCGTTGGGTATTGTTGGGTATATAAGTCAGAATTGCGAGTTTGTTGCCCAATATTAATTTGAATTTTACCCAACAAACATGCAAGTTCCCTTTCTTTGGTAAATGTTTACCCCGGCCCTGTTCGTTTTCTTTTGTCTTATGTTCCATTTTCTTTTTTTTCTTCTTTAAAAAAAACAGTTCCAAATGGGTATAATTTTATCCAACTTATTGTACGGTGTACAATCATGTATATGCCTATAAAAATAAAGTTCGGATTTACGTTATACTGTAAGTATGAACACACATCAAACGGTGATCCTGAGGTCCATCGAAATATGTCATTTTCGTTACCACTAGTTGCTCTCACCATTGGTCTTTCAATTATGATCTTTAGATAATATTGTTTCCTTCAATAATGAACTATAACAAATGTAAATTCTGTAGATTAGTGACCACGATTTGTACGTCCCTTGAGAAACCGATGCCAGGAATAGTTAGAGGAACTAGTGGCACGAACGGCCTGCCATAGTTCAAGTCCAACTTAAGTCGATCTTAGTCTTTGTGAAACACTCCTCTGGTAATAGTTCAGTTTAACTATAACCATAATTTATGGCCATCGTCACAGTTTAACAGAAGATTTACGCCACCGAGAGAATCATACCGATGATTACACACATCTTTCCATGGACCTTACTGTCATCCAATAATCGACCGAGCCATCTTAAACGAAAACGTAATATCTGTTTCTCTGCGTAAACCATACTTAATAACCCTTGACAAAATTGTTGACTAAGGATGGACCCTTTTTACCCTGTTCATTTTGGAATTTAAAATACTTAGTTTTTAGAATACTACTTTGTTACATTTCTTCAGACACTGTGTGTCAATGATGACAATGATTATGTTCAGGAATACGACAGTGGTGATGATGTTGATGATGACGAGGATGCTTATGATGAGGAGGATGATGATGAAGGTGATGGTGGATATGAGGATGGTGATGGATATGACAGTAATACAGTAATAAGGAAGATGGTGACAAAGTAGACAAATAGTTTTAGGGTGTGCCCTTGCCTATAACAAAGTTCACAAAATAGGTTATACACGAACTAAATGCATTGCAAACTCATTCATACCCATATCTACTCGCTGTTTACTTTAGACAACAGGATATTTAGCTGTTTGCATTATATATCATTTACACGTACTTAGCATTGATCAGCCTTGTGTAACAAGAGCATGTAATACCCCGGTCACACCAACGATAATCATATATATATATATATCTATTTTTTTATTTCATTAACTTATTTACAAAAATCCAAAATACATTGTATACAGTAAGACAATAATTATACATAAATTCGAAAGGAGCAATTAGGAAGACCTAGCCAAGGTTCCCCCCATTGATTTAATACACCATTTTTGACAATAAATAAGTCATTGAAGGTAAACATTGAACCAATAATATTCAATGTTGTCAATTCATTTTATTTATTTTCCATTTTAAAACGATGTGAACACAAGGGCAAAATACAGCAATGAAACCACAATATAACATGGTGGGATAACTTTAAAGCAAATTGCATGTGGGCAGGATTCCAGTTTTTTTTTAAAAACCATTAAAAGCAGTTTGGGGGAAGCACTTACTTCAAACGTTTAGCAACATTGTTTATCAGATTGGAATATAAGACATTTTCCTGAATAATGTCCTATATAAAATCGGTCGGTTTGGAGATGGTATGGCGGTGTGACTGAGATATGAGCAGGATAACGCTACTAGCGTTATTGTCATTTGATTGGTGAGTTGATTAGAGTCGAAGGAACGTTCTCACTGGTTTCATTCCGAGGTTAGGTTGCCACACTACGTTTTAAATAATGATTTAATTTACGTATTGTTTGTAAGAGCTTTACATAATTAACTTTAACAAATTAAATAAAGAAAATTTACATAATGAAACATGGTAATATGAGAATACATATCGAAAAACAAATGTAAGGTAAAACTGTAAGGTGGAATATTATACACAGAAACAAACCTACAAATTATATCATGGCATAATCTAATTTTCTGGCAATGTTAAAGGGGCCTTTATGCAACAATGATATCACATTTAATCTACTTATCCGGCGTCCAGATCAATAGTGTAGACACAATTACCACTATTAGGCCTACTGTGTATGCAGTCCATCACCAAACTGCTGCTCTTCTTTTTAATAACTATAACCGTGCAATAAACAAGTGATATCACAATGTTTGGGACATTTCTGGTTGTCTGTGTCCTAGTCGGACCATGGGGCGCCCACGGCCTATCGGCTGTCGTCGTCGAACCCGTACGCGACCAGGGGGTGGAGGCTGCACTGATCGTGATCCCGGGGGCAGAGATCCGGGGAGAGGCCTACCTACCTCTCGCTGAGAGCATCCAGCGTGAGTCGATGCTCAAGCTATGGGTTGCATTGACCACGGATTACATCGGGGACACACCCTTTCCACCACAGGTGAATGCATTTATTTATTTTATATATATATATATATTTTTTTTAAAAATAAAAATAGTATATTATGTACTCATTTATTTCCTGTTGAGGACCGGGGGAAAATGCAATGAATTGTTAATAACGTATTGCATTTTCTTTGCTTTTTTTAATTTGTGGGGCTGCCCCCTACCCTAGCCCCCGCTGCGTCATGATTCAGTGGCAAAGCATTGGCCTCGTAACTGTGAGGCCCCATGATAAAAACCATGTCGATTAGCATGCCCTTTTGTGAGGCATTAATCCTCATTACCGTCAGTTATGACTTAAGGATGTAGGTCTTCTAGTTGATAAACATAGCAGCATACACATGCCTTAGCAGTCACGCAAAACAAACACTCGCAAATTATTATTCAATAACAACTCAGAATGTATACTATTATCTAGATCTATTAGGAATAAATCATTGTCAACATCATTCCATAAATTGGGGTTTAAAAAAAAAATCCACCTTTATGACCAACAATGTACATCACATTCTCAAGAAGAATAAATGGGGTTAAACAATTTGTTCACATACTTTGAAAATTACAGAACTTGGTAAGGATATGAATAATATTTGTAGATATAAATATCAATATGAATATTTCTGTGCAGTAATGACATATTTTGTTTTTGTCATTTCATGCAGTTAAACCGAGCAATAAACATTGCTTTAGACGATCTTGTATCTACTGGTATGCCTGAAAATACACCGATCTTCTTTGCTGGTCATTCTCTTGGTGGTAAGAACATGTGAAATTAGTTAATCAATTAATCGATGTTTCATAGTCTTTACTACAGTACTATGAGAGGTAAATGGCTTTTTGTTGTTGCGATGAAATATGTCATTTTTGAAATCAATGATTTTATCTCGGTTATATCCTTGTTCGAAGATATATGGACTTTGTTAACACATGAAAGGTAGAAATTTCAAAGAAAAATGATCTCCTGGTATATTCGCAAACATTTCACTGAGCGCGGATTTGAAAATGAGGAGCAAGACATTTCAAAAGAAAGTGCCATATATTTTCAAACAGAAAACTGTAACTGGAACTACACAAGGCGTATTCCGTGAAAATAAGATAACCCTTTCAGGCGCGGATCTAGGGGGGGGGGTCGGCGGTTTAACCTCCCCCCCCCCCCCCCCCCTTGGGCGGCCAAGTGAGAAAGAAAAAAAGGGGAAAAGAAGAAAGAAAAAAAGTTTTAAAGAAGAAGAAAAACTGTAAAACGGCGCGACTCTTTTTGAAAAATCCTGGATCCGCCACTGGGTCAAACACCCCCCTCGGTAAAAGGCTAGATCCGCCCCTGCCATTGGATATGGAATGAACCCACTGGGTTTTATGTATACATTGAATGTCAATGTCTTCTATTAATTGTTATAAAAGAGTGTGCATAATTTGTATAATATATTCCACCACTGATATGCCCACCTATTTATTTACATGTAGCTGTCTAATGAATAAATTTTAATTTTAATTTTAATTCATTTACTGATATGAAATATCAACATTGAAACCTCAAAATTTCATAAGACGCCCCTCTTATTTCATTAAAATTTCGTTTTCCCCTTCCTAATAGGTACATTTTTACAGAGTTACGTCAGCAGAAGTCCGTCTGTGACTAAAGGCGTAATGTTATGGGCTTCATACCTAACGGGGCGTCTGGATGACCTTGCTGCCTACCCCACCCCCATCATGCACCTGAGTGGGGACCTAGATGGTCAGGTCAAGATCACAAGAATAGCAAAACCATTCAGGTGTGTTAGTACTTAATTATTTTAGTAACTTACCTAATGTTATTATCTATTTTATTTATCTATATATATACAATAGTTCCTCTTCTTGCATATGTAAATTCATAGTATGAAATGTTTTGCTGTTGGTAAATAAATCAAATCAAATCAAATCAAATATACAAACGTGTATATGTATTTTTGGTTATAAGACATCTGCGATTCGGAAACCTCCTTATAAAACTTCTTGTAGTCGCTCCCGCTGATGCTACTGCTCCTACAACAACAACAGCAACAATAATACCAACATCAGCAAAAACAACAACAACAACAAGTACTACTACTAACTCTACTACTACTACTACTACTACTACTACTACTACTACTACTACTACTACTACTTCTACCGTACACCAACTACTACTTATATTACTACTACAAAAACAACAGCTACTTCTACTATCATTACTACTACGACGACTACGGTGACTACTACTAGTACTAGTACTACTACGGCTACTATTCATGCTACTTTTTTGCAACTGCCTCTACTATCAAGTCAAACAACAGAAACATGTTATTATGACAGAAGACATTTTCTCTTTCCCGACATATTCTAATCCACTTCGAAACAAATTTGTTATTTATTATTTTTTCCCTTCTCATTTGTAGGGATTTAGAAGCATTGCAAATGAAGGATGAAACAGCCCTTGCGACGAAACCGGTCGTTGTCGTAGATGGGGTGAATCACTTCCAGTTTGCGTCAGGCGACCCACCCCCAGCTGTTGTTCGGGGAGACATTTCTCCCGATGCGACAGCTACTGAAGCCTGGACTCTGCTGGCTCGGGTAACAAAATGCTAATCCTTATAATCTATTAAAAAGGAAAAGACGTTATTTGCAAATAAACAGTACATTGCATGTATTTGCAAATTGTCGAACAAAGGAATATGAATTAGAAAAAACTGTTATGGCTCATAGGAATCAACATGAATATAATTATGTGTGAGACTATGTATTCTTAGATTATTGCTTTTTTTGTTACTACTCAATTTGAATGAAATGCAAAGTTTTTAAGTAAACATTTTAATATATGCGGCTAGATAATTTACATTTACTGCTCACGAAAATGATGCTCAAAATGATTTCCAATTTATTTAAAATTCCTCGTGTAAGATGCACAAGCAAAATGGATTTTAAAAAATGTATTATGACCGTTAGCTTAAAAGTTCAGAGAACAATTTGTGCTATGGTGGGTTATGGTCAATGGTCAACTGAGATCAGATGTGGGCTGCTGTATTGTTACGGTTTCCTAACTTGAATTCAACAACCCCGTGGTATGTTTGATTGTTGTTGTATAAATAGGTGATGAGAGACTTTATGTCATATAATCTGGATGTGGATAAAGAAACTACGTTTACCAACTTGGCAGCACGCCATTATGAAACTCATTTGAAAATGGCGCCACTTACTGCAGCCAAGGACTTGGAATGGAACGGGACCGCTTCAACATGGATCTCAGATGCACAGGTAATATACAGTGCGTCCCAGAAAAAACGAAACCGAGAAGTATCGATGTTTTATCATAACTTAATCACAACCATAATTAATGAATGATACATATTTGGAAAGCTTAGAGTCTCCTCTTTCAGTTGATGCTACTCAGATGATGCATATTTCACGCATGAGTGATTAAAAGCAATTTGAAGGAAGGAAACCAAAAAGACATTTGGCGGGCGGTATCTGAATATCGAAGAAAAATTCACGTTTCTAGAAAGTTAAGTTTCTGCCCTTTCATATGACACCTCAATCAGGAAAAATGAGCGAGGAATAACAAAGTTCTGTTCGTTTAAAGTAGACCTTACATTTTCATAATTTTAACAAACGAATTCGTTTTCACTGGGTGCCTGCCGTAGCAAAAAGCAGATTTGACAAAAGACTTAACTCCGTTTCGTTGACAATCAGCCATGCATGAAGACTCTCGTCTACGGCTGATTGTCAACGAAACGGAGTTAAGTCTTTTGTTAATTTCGTTTATTGATACGGCAGGCAACCAGTGAAAACGAATTCGTTTGTTAAAATTATGAAAATGTAAGGGCTACTTTAAACGAACAGAACTTTGTTATTCCTCGCTCATTTTTCCTGATTGAGGTGTCATATGAAAGGGCAGAAACTTAACTTTCTAGAAATGTGAATTTTTCTTCGAAATTCAGATACCGCCCGCCAAATGTCTTTTTGGTTTCCTTCCTTCAAATTGATTTTAATCACTCATGCGTGAAATATGCATTATCTGAGTAACATCACATGAAAGAGGAGACTCTAAGCTTTCCAAATATGTATCGTTCATTAATTATAGTTGTGATTAAGTTATGATAGAACATCGATACTTCTCGGTTTCGTTTTTTCTGGGACGCACTGTATAATAATTGTGTTCTTGTAAAGCGCTCATGCCTGTCAGACTTTACGCTCCTGGGGAGTGTTTCACAACAAAGACTAAGATCGACTTTAAGTTGGACTTAACTATGGCGGGCCGTTCATGCCACTAGTTCCTCTAACCACCCTTGGCATTAGTCTCTCAAGGGACGTACAAATCATGGTCACACATCTACAGAATTTACATTTGTTGATAGTTCATTATTGAAGTAAAAAATGTTATCTAGAGATCAAAGTTGATAGACCAATGGTGAGAACAACAAGTGGCATGAATGGCCTGCCATGGCTAAGTCCAACTTAAAGTCGACCTTAGTCTTTTTGAAACACTCTCCAGGTGCTCCACAATTATTATCTCGTGTTAAGCATGGCTGCCATTATGGCTGCATTTACTTCACCTGGGTCGAATGGTAATTAATGATAATCACGTAGTGCTTAATACCACGTTTGTATAAAGTGCTTTACATTGTAATTGATTATTACCCCGGGCATTGACTCCAGTTGCCAAATCGCACCCACGTGTCTTATTTTAATCTCCCACTGCTACAGGATTACCTGTCTGTATATAAACCCATCAAAAAAAGTTTTGGAACTCAAGTAAGATCAATTATATCTCTCTTGTCCTAGCATAATCATTGCTATGTTTAGTACCATTAGAAAGTGTTTTTCTTCCTCCTTCAAATGATTTTTAAGTTTTGCATTTTTTCAAAATGAGAGGCAAGGTCAAAAGTGCAAATGCAAAATTCACTGTTTTCTTCGGCTGTGCATTCTGCTTTCCTTGAAGAGTGAATGGCCGCTGTGTTTTCAGATGATCTTTAATAATGAGCAACATTATACTGAAACAAACATGCATGAGTATTCAAACAAACATGCAATACATACAATACGTCGTAGAAATTAAAAACTGTTTTACGCATCGGCCTATGTGAAACACGTTGATTCCTACATGTCGTCACAGCATCACCCATAATTATGCTGAGAACAGAAGGCAACAGGCATAGATGTTTTCAAATGTTGCAATAAAAGAAACCCAATTTGTAGATAGTAACAGATGTATAAACATGTACATGATGTAGATAAACTTAACTGTTGGGTAATCATAGTGAATGAATCAGCCAATACAAAGATACACAAGGTATGTAATGGGTGGCAAGCACAATTTGAAATTTGAAACGGCAGACGTTTCATAATCAACATGTGCTGTGTTCCTCATTGGTGGAACCCCCCAAAGTAAATTATTAAAAAGACGAGGAAAATTGTACTTGACCCTTTCACCTTTTAGCAAACATTGTGCCTTAAGGTTAAGTTTCCTTACATCTATTTCTCAATTTCATCACTCTCGCTTTTCCATTACAACATTTATCCGCCTCTGATCATAGAACAGCGACGGAAGGTAACTTTGAATAGAATAGTTATTATCTCTCCGGCTGTCTATCTATAGCAATTTAAAAAATGATGCGTTATATACATATATATTTCCATCATGCTCTTGGTCATATGATTTTCGAAGAATAATTGAGGAGTTGCTAAGAAGGTCATCCTCAATTTTGCCGAATCGTTCTCTTTTGAGATTGTATCTCATTCCCAAGTGTTACCTGCGGACCTAATGATTCGAATTGATACCTTTCCCCCTTAATTTAAGACCTATTTTACAGATGATCCACCCCCCCCCGTCTCCGCTAACTCTTTTGATATAAAAACTGATGAGGCCTCCAGTAGCAGTGTTATTGTAGAAATTGACAACATCGGTGCTTTGAATTTAGCCTGTATATTACCTAGAGGGTTAATATTCATCACTCGCTCTCATCTTGCTGAACTCGAAACTACATACAAAGAAGAGTTTTGCGTCTGACGTACAAAATGTTAAATATCTTATATATAACTTAATAAATAGATATGATTTATCTTTATATGTAATACATTTAATTTGAAGAATTATTCGATCGCATGGTATTTATAGTTTAAAAACCTATACCGTAATTATGTACGGATTTTCTATGGTTACTTTTAACCATTTCTGACTTACGGTTGACCCCCCCCCCCCCCCCACCCCGCATCCTCTCATTTTCTCTTGCCATAATTATTACGATTATTTTTTTCGATATTCGATCCAAATACCTACTTCTTTTTTTGATACTTTTATTAGACTATACAATCCTTGGTAATACTGAACAGGTTGAATAATATACACACCATTGTAATTGCATAATATATTCGCGCGTGTGTGTATGTGTGAGTGCGTGAGTGTGCGTGTAATTCAACCTGTAATACTTGTAATAAAAATAACTCTTATTATCATAGTAATAATAGTAGTATTTCTCTTTTGAGATTTAAGAAGTACTTTAATTTATGGCATAACAACAAAAAGTCGAATTTAATTCTGGCATTTTAGAGTAAATCCAGGCCTTTCCAGTATCGACTATGATTATCTTATAGGATACAACGTCAAGGAATTACCCAACACAGTTCTCGTGATCGCTATTTCCTTGCAAATGGGGCGCTTTAATCCCTAGAGCATACTGCTAATAAACACAAACCAAACGATGATCCAACATAAATCGATTGGAATGAAATGAATCTAAAGGCATCCAGTCAAATCGACCCGTTCTATTTTTTTTTTGGAGATCGGAAGCTTGTAGCGGCTGGTAATCGTTCCATGTCCTGCTTTCGGCTTCTAGTGCTGTGGTCACACTTTGGGAAAAGCATAGTCGTAAGTGCCACGTCATCTCCTGGAAGAGGCATTATATAAATCAAACTAGTATTATTATTATCGTTATTAATACTATCATCATCATCATTAGTATAATCGTCATTAATTATTTGGTATAAACGATTTGTCATTTTGTTTATTTGTTCGTTTGTTTAAATAGTGGTACCAGAGACATTCTAATGGAATCACTCAGCTTCCGTAGAGTTACAAAGTAGCAATACGCAATCACCATCTCAGAGACCCTTCGCAAAGTTTGACAGCATCTGCCACGTAATGCTAATTAATCTCAAGGCAAATGGCATATAATGCCACATATTGCCATATAGCCATGTCCATCCCCGTATCACAAACTAGTAGGCCTAAATGGCTTTAAATAGCTCTTACGGCTAGGCTTTACGTGAAGGTATGACCGTAGCACAACAATCTCAAAGAAGTTGGCCTAATACTCCTATTGCCGTTGGTAAACATAAAAATCTAATCAACGCTATGCGTACGACTGGGATTACACCGAAACGGGAAATCGGCCAGGTTTCGAAATTTCATGTTGGATTTGATTATTTATTAAATCTCGATTAGAAATTGTGGGTTCATCATCTGGTGGACGGTGAAGTGCCCAGAGGACCCCTTCGATTTGCAAAGTAATTATTATTAAAGCGAGATTTGTGTTTAAAGGTTTTAAATGATAATAAATAACAAATAAAGGACCAGCTTTTTAGTAATACAGAAGTAAAAAAAACGTTATTGTTGATCAATACTCCAGGCTTTTTGGGGGTCATAAATGAAAGGTATAGGTTAAGGGTAATGGTTGCAATAAGTTTTAGGTTTTGTAGGATTGAGCTTATGGTTAGGGTTAAGTAAAGTGGTTGGTCCAGGATTGAAGGTGGATATTCGGCAAGTGTAGGACATTGACCAAGGAGTCATTTTCGCTCTGGCACGAGTCGTATAGAACCTCCATTGTCATTTTGAATAAGTTTGGAGCCAGAAAGGAGTAGTATACTAGTCAATGTCAATTGGCTCTAAAAAGACTAATTTTTGATCTTCCAGGAGCTTGTTGCTGCCTTCCCAGCTGACCTAGCGACCCCAGTGACCATCTACAACATCGGATACACCGACCAAAGCCAATTCGAAGAATCCAAGCCCGCTGTGGTCAAGGACTCCGATGGCATGGTCATCATAGCAACCAGGTCATTGGCCGAGTTTCCACGCAACCCTGTCGACATCTCGTCCCTCATGGACTCGGCCAATGAGATCGCTGGGAAGTTTAAGAACCAGGAGGCAATTAAGAGGATCGTCAAGGAAGATGGATATGGTGATAGCGCCACCTGTCGGGTTATCAATGAAGTAGGTACTCGAGGATGAGATTCTACTTCCCCTTGATCGATACGACACGATGTTCATGTTGGAAGACTCATACCCCCAACCTCACCTCCAAAATGAAAGAAAGAAACTTGATTGCCCGGTTGAGCGTCGATTCTCTTTATTTTTTATAGAACTATTTGATATATTAACAAAATTACTGCTTACTGTAACTAAAAATGAAGTGAATATCACTTCTCTAAACCTAGCGACTTATTCTATTCGACTTATTCAAGCAAACTTGATCCAAAGTCAAAGAGCTTTACCAGCAAGATAAGAGAAAGAGAACAAGTTTTGTTGCGTCTCTTGTATTAGTAATGAGGTGGTGTACAACTGAATTGAAGAATCCGGGTCTCCCTAGATAAGGGGTAAAATGTCCAAAGGAACTACACGTAGTACACCCCTTACACGCGAATGTGTGAAATATATATATTTATATTATAACTTGCCTTGCCAAATGTCATAAAAATAATCATAAGTTTTAAAGGGGGAATGAGATCTTCTTTTTTTTTTATTATATGACATTTTCCTTCAGTTATCTAAGGAAGAATATCGAAAAGTATTTATGACATTTTTTCAATTATCTAAGAGAGAATATTGAAAAGCCTTTGCTTTATATTTTTAAAGATTGATGAGAGGTAAATAAATACAAATCAATGGAATATTACCCCTGATTCACCAAGCGTTACGTACTTTTGTATTCGTGCTTTAACCTATTTACTTCTCAATGATTCTTTTTATTTTGTGTATATAGGAAGCATACCAATATGCGTATAATGCAGCGCCTGCAAGAGTTCAATCGCGATACGATTCAAGAGGAAAACAAATGTTATTCAGGGATGATGTGAACACGTCTACTGGCTCACAATGGGTTAGTTCACACGTGGAGTACGAGACGCAAAGCGATGGATCCCTTGAGGCAAGTTTAGAACAAGGCTTTTTTTTTTACTTTGAGTGCAATATTTTTAGAGTTCCAACTCTTATGTTTTCAGTACCATACCCTTTTCCTTTAAAATTATGTTTGCGTAATTCACTACACAAAATAAAGAGGTTGCAAAGTAATTTTCAAAGTGTTACGGCTTTGTGATAATTCCCCGAGGTCTGGGGCGGGGAATAATAAGGTCTCTAATAATAACAGGAACTATGTATATTATAATCCTCTTTTGTGTTACAGTGTAATTATCTTGATTCTTGAGCTTGTTATCTCGTAAATAGTAAGTACATGGAATCGAAACACAAAGTAAATTTAATTCTGTTCAAGAGGCTCTCCATTATTCACTTTAATAGTGGTTATTAGAAATAGTGTGAAGTATGAATAAGGATATACGCCAAAAGAACGTAACTTAGCACTGACAACACTTGAATGAAGTCCTAAATTAAACAATAGAAGCGGTCCACCTCACCAACAAAATCTCCCATTTTTCCATATTTAGTTAATTTGTTATTTGCAAATCATTAACAAAAACAAAAACATGTTTTCACATTTTGGTTACGACAGATCAGTTGAGCTTCTGTCTTTTGCTTCCTTAAACACATTTAGAAAGATTTTTTGTCAAATCCGCTACATGTATTATAAAATAAATATACATTATAGAAATTGTTATTGTTGTGGATTTTTCTCGGAAATTCCTATAAGTATTTCTTGAAAGAACCTCTTAAAATCTTATATAATGACAGTTGTCTTTTTTAGTATTAGCTTGTAAATTAATAACAATCTCTCTCTCTATTTCCCTTTCCCTATATCTAGCTATTTGCTTATTTCACACGATCTCCTTCGTGTTCTTCCTTATCAAAGCATGTCTTATTTGATACGATTTACTAGAAAAATCGTTCAAATTATTTTGTGTGCAGCTAGTTAACCATAGGTCACATGCATCAGAAAAGAGGGTTAATTAGATTATGTAGTTTTCTGTCCCCTTCATCTATGTGACTCTCTCTCAATTTTTTGAAATTATACTCAAACATGACATCAAACACTAACCCTTTCACATTCATTGTCATTAAACACAAGTCATGATCGCAACATTTGTAGAAAAAATAAAGAGGGAACTTCAGTAGCCTAGTTCATCACCTATTGAAATGTGTGGATAAGGACATTACGTGAACCGGACATTGAATTGATTTGTTATATTGTTTCATTATTATTCCTTATACAGTTCTTTATATTTTACCTACCAATCTTCTTTTTATTCTGTCTGCTTTTCACCGTCTTTTTCTCTTTTTCCGCAGGTGACTTCTGGTGCACTGTACACGAACGTGACTTTCCCCGTAGCCAACCTCGCGGGGATGTACTACTGTAAGCTCATGTCTCCTTACAGAGCCCTGGAGTGGATGTATGTCGATTCGCTGCGTCCCGTAACGACAGATTGAAATAATCTCTAAGCCAGTTCACTTTCAACACGAACGCAAAGGCTTTCGAGAAATTAACTCAAGAGCAATTTCAATTATCCTGTTATATATCTCTTAGAGATCACGTCCGGATTACACAAAATATTATTGTAATGTGAGTGGAATTGCCGTAAGTTGATTCTTACGAAGGTCTTTGCGCTCAACTTCTTCGTTCTCGTTCCCTATTATTTTCCTCTCTTCCTTCCTTCCTTCCTTTCTGGAATTATTCTTTTATTTTTTTCATAACAATAATCTATGACCATATCGTTGAATTGATGTAGGATTCAATGCACACAACACATTTATAGATTACCTCAAACCTAAACCGCAACCATCTGACATTCCCTTTTTATTGTTTTTTTTTCTCTTTTTGTCAACCATCTTCCTTTCAAAAATGAATCCATAACAATTTCTTTAAAGTGATGTAAGCTTTCCTTTGTGAATGCTTGGAGTAACATTGAGAGACTCAATGCCTACCCTAATTTTGCCTATATTTTGTTTGTTCTATTACCTAGTCCTGTCTTTTATGTAGTCAGAAGTGTTAGTCATAATTAGGTTCCACCACTTTCTCTTTCTTTCCCCCTCTTCCTCGCCCCTTTCCCCTCTCTCTCTCTTTGCCTCTACTCCCTCTCTTTCTCTTTCTTATGTAGCTGTTATCCTACACCTAATATTGAGTTCCTGGATCAGAATTAGAGACAAATATTGTTTAAGGTTCTTTTTCTTTTAAATAAACCTTGCTTTCACAAAATGCAGGAGCTCATTTATAAAATATAAATTAAACATTTTCTCGTGCTAGTATCCTGTTTCTTTACCTGTATGAATCATCCTTGTCCATGCACCGTAACTTGCTTTTTGACTTTCTTCTGGCATCGTTGAATAAATCGTGATGAATTGTTGAATTTAAAAATAAGTGTTAGTTTTGTTTGTATATTCTCCAGTGCAGACATGAGCAATGAATGTCAAAATCGACATACTCGGTATGCATCAGATATAAATTCATAAACATATATATTTTGGGGCTTCTGATTCATCACTGGTTACACGTTGGTATACTGTACCGTATTATCCAAAAGGTCACAGCGTTAACTGGTTCCAGGACAATAACCCCCTGGACAATCATCCCGGCAAATTACCAGCGGGACAATTACCTCCCAAGGACAATTACCCCCCTGAAAATTACCCCTTGGACAATCACACCCTCCCTGAGGACAACACCCCCCAAAGAACAATAGCCATTCGGAAAATTACTCCCCTGAAAATTACCCCCTTGGACAATCACACCCTCCACGAGGATAATTACCCCAATTTGAAAATTCCCCCCGTCGACATCACTCCCTGAGGACAATTACTCCCCGAACAAATTAAAACAAACTTATTATCAGGGCGGACTGCACCTTTAATGAACAGGGGTTAATATTCCTGGGGAGGGGTTATTGTCTTCGGGGTGTAATTGTCCTAGGGGTAATTTCAGGGTTGGGGGTAATGTCCTCGGGGGTGGTTGTCCCTGGGGGTTAGTTTTCCGTGGGGTAATTGTCCTGATACGGTTTTAACTGTACCTAGATTATCGTAGTCTTACTTTTGTTTTAAAAGAGGGGGCACTGGCCGGATATGCCCCCTAAACCCGTTATTGGGAGATGGGAGGGGTGCAGCATACTCGCATATTGGAAAATCATTGAAATTTATGATGAACACGTCAGACGGTGCCATATTGAAAAATCAATCCTAAAATGATTATCGTCGCCTGCCATTTAGGGCGGTAAAGGATAAATCGAAATACTCGTCATCCTGAGGATCAAAATGCACAACCGCGTCAGGAAGTAAGTCTAATGATAAGGACGCCAGACAGCAATTGGTTGTGTCCAATTAGAAACAAGTTTTCTTGGAATAGAACGGGCATGAAAAGACCCGTACCAATACAAGAGACGTCACGTTCTTCCTAACAATTTAAATTACAACATATCAAAAGGCATATCAGCCATCAGCAATAACATGAAAACGCGGAAACTAGTTCTAACTATTTTGTCACTCTGTATAGCCACGTTTCTCTTACTGTCTCCGGGCAGCTAAAACGTCTGCAAAAGTGACACCCTAATGTTCGTTGGAGTCGGGAGGAGAATGAGTATGGGATTAAACCGAGCATGGTGTAATCGTCGTCGCGAAATATGCCCCAAACCGCACCGTCAATACCCACGACTTCCCGACGTCTTCCAATGTCCCCTATTGCTATATAATGCCGACATTCCTGTCAGCTTATATCTACCCTAAATTAACTTTCCTATATCGACCTACTTCTTTCAAGTTTGACACGACGTTCAGCACGTACTTTGGAGACAAATGAAGAAAGTGTGCAGATATAATAATAATAATGATATTCCGTGTTTATATAGCGCTCAATACATCGATCCAACGATGTGCCTTACTAATTTGTATATGTAATTTTGTTAAGGAATGCTTTTTTTAAAAGATAAATTATGACGCAGAACACTTGTGTATGTGACAATAACAGGCAAAGGACATTGTTTCTCATACAATTATACAAGTTGCTACTTGACAGAAACATGTTGTTGACTCTGTTTAATGTATACACCCCCCCCCCCAAAGAAGCAACAACGAACAACCATCTAAAAAAGACTATGCTGTCCACATAATACTGTCCACATTATTACTTGTGAGTTATTGTAAGCACTTTATCATTATTTGCATGGATGGGACGGAAGAGTAGGGGGGCGCCCATTGCATCAAATCGTAAATAAAATATGCGATAGATGAGGAGCATCCGTTACCAGTACCGAAAGAGGGGAAAATGGAGGGGGCGGGGCGGATTACTAGATCAACCCTCCTACAAGCACTCATAGATAGACTTAACCCTAATAAGGCCGGGGGGGGGGGGCCATTATGGCCCCCCCTCCACAATTTTTCTGATTGTTCGAGAACGCATATGGATGGCGCCTCGCCGCTCGCTGATTTTTTTCTTTAGAGTCTTGCGCATCTTTAAAAAAAAAAAAAAAAAAATCGGACCTATAGTTACAAGGTCACGTGACCTTTTGTCTTTGCATGTCAGCCCGAAAATCACTCATTTTTGTGATTTGTGTACAAAACATATGGAAATGTCATTTTTTCCTAAAAATAGATCAAACATTGGTTATTGGGTCTTGTTTAAAGTTTAGGTGGTTGTTTTGGGAGTCAAAATAGTTGAATTGTAGGAAGAAATGAAAAAAAAAAACAAAACAAGAACATAAATAGGTTAAAAAAACAATGAAATACATAAGAAATTATCAAAACAAGAGATAACATAAGGAATAAGCTGGCTCTTCCAATTTCTTTTGTCGTATTATTGTTTCAAATGGTCTAATGAATATATGTAGTGAAAAAGAATGCTTAAATATGAATAATATAGGATTTATGGGTAATAATGTGATTTTATGACGTTATTTGCATAAATTACCATAAATATGCAAATGAGGGTTTTTTTTCAAAAAATTGAAATTATCATATTGTTCTATACACTTCACTTGACATGTGTGCAAATTTTCGCGGAGATCGGCCGTTTCACGACCGAGATCTTAGGGGGGGGGCCATAATGGCCCCCCCCCCCCCGGCCGTAGTAAGACTTCAAATAGCCCGGCCTTATTAGGGTTAATGCAGCAGATAATTACATTTGCCTTTGCCGGTATGTTTAGATATTTCATCTTTCACCACTAGGGTGGATATCTATTAGCATCTTGAAGTTCAAATTTTCAACATACTTTAAAGGGCCCCTCCCCTTCTCCCTGGGTTCGCGTTTAATTCGGTTTTATCAAAGGCATACAATATCAAGTACATCATCAGTGATCATCTTTGTGTATTTTAGGTATAACCATACCCCACATTATTCCAAGTCGTTTATCTTTTATAAACTTTTAACGGAATCCTGATCGATCTGTCAACTATAAGGATCGAAAAGAAAAAGAAATCTTGAATGTTAATAAAAAACGAGTGCTTTCATGCACTCTAAGAAAAAAGGGTGCAAAAAAGGGTGCAAAATAAGAGTTTGCACCCTTTACATAAAAATGAACCCTATTGAAGGAAAAGGGGTTCAGAAAAGGGTGCAATATAAGATTTTGCACCCTTCCCACAATAATGAACCCTAACAACCCAAAAAGGTGCAAAATAAAAATTTGCATATGCATGCATATTCATGATTACTTTCCACGTGTTCACATAAAAATACATTTATCATATGATTTGTTAAGCAAATTATGACAATGCACATCAATTTTGTGATTTGTATTTTCCTTCGACAATCATTAACCAATAGATTATTTTGTCTGATCATGTTACAATTACATTCACGTTTTAGCAATATATATATTGATTATATGATTGCTAACCAAGAAACATCATGCATGTTCAATATGTATATGTGTACGAGCAAATGTCACGAGTATTCCTCGATGACGGGTGCAGGGTTGCACCTATTAAAGGGTGCAGGATTGAACCCCTTAAGGTGCTGCTATTGCATCGGTTCGCACCCCTAAAGGAGCAGGGTTGAACCATTAAGGTTACTAAAATGTCTCCTAAAAGGTGCATTCTGGCACCCTCCTAAAGGGTGCAGGATTTAACCCCTAAAGGTGCTGCTATTGTTGCATCGGTTTGCACCCCTAAAGGTGCGGGATTGAACCATAAAGGGTACTAAAATTTCCCCCAAAAGGTTCAATCTGGCACCCTTTTGAAGGGTGCAGGATTGCACCTTTAAAAAGGGTGCAGGATTTAACCCCTAATGGTGCTGCTATTGTTGCATCGGTTTGAACCCCTAAAGGTGCATAGTTGCACCATTTTTTCTTAGTGTGTGTATAAGTATGGCTTTGAAAGATGTAGGCCAGTGCATTGAGCGTACATGACCGTCAACAAATTAATACAATACTTGGGAAAGCCCCGAATGAATATTGTTAGGAAAAGAATTAAACTCAACAACAAACAAACACAAAATAGCACACCCACTCCCCCTCTTTTAAAAAAGGAAGAAAATAAATTCGGATTTTCAAACTTATCTAGAGCTATTTAAAATTCTCTAAAGCTATTAAAGGTGATAATGTTCCTCTTTATCCAGAGCCTAAAAATGATAATGACTATAAAGCTCACCTGCATATTTTTTTTCTACGGTTCGTCATCATTTGCAATGTTTGCTAAAAGTTTCAGTGTCAATATAAGTATGCATAATTTTGTTTGTTTGATCATATTTCATAAAAATTTGATTGAAACCAGGATGGACTTCATTTTAAAAACGTGCCTTATCAATTTTATGCAATTTACACTATTCTAAAACATATCTACCAGAAATATTTTTTTGTTTTAATGTGGTTATATATTTATGGATTTGCATGTATAGAGTATACAAAATTCGTTTAATTTCGAGGGCTCGTGGGAGTTTGTAGAGATTGGTTTTGTACAAAATTGTTTATCTTTGTGTTGCAATGACATCTTCCTTTTGCAATCATCTATAATTGACAATAACTACTTTCAATATCCTGCCATTGTTAAATCGGTATTGGTGACGATTTTCAGCTATATATGGTAATTATGAATCCTAGTCAATTTTCTTGAAAATAACAAGCATGACTATTCGTTTGAACTAGACTACCTGTCACAAAACTGTGCATTTAATTTCAACTCTATTTCGTGAAATATAGATTAACCTAAGTAATTTGACAAGAAGTACTATCAGAGATGTAATTTGATAACTTGGAAAGGTATCTGACAAAAAAAAACGAACCGTAAACATCGATAAAAGGGTCCAAAGGGCATTAAATTAAGTTGAAATATTCATGGTTATTTGCCCTATATATATGTTTCCTTGGATACGGCTGTTTATTTTCCATTTTAGTCTGTTAAATGTACCTGGGAACTTGATAATGATGGCTTTTAAACTTCATCGCAACGTGCTCTACACACTGGTAAAAAGTCAGAGATGTAGTACAAGGATGAGTAGACCCACTTAATATATAAATTATCTATATCTAACGTCTACAGACAAGCAGCTATTTAGTTGACTCTCTTTCAACACCTTGTGACACTTCATTTGATTTATGTTTCTTCACGTCATGTCTCACACCACATTTCCCCTTCCTCTCCTATATCTTAAGCTCTGTATAGCATGTTTAAACAAAATTGAATTTTTTTTTACATGCTTCTCATCTCCAAATATTTGTTTTTAATTTTTCCGCCCACACATTTTTGTCATAGTGCTTTTCTTCAAACCTTCTATGTACCGACCTTAGGTATCTGTCAAAATTAAGGTAATGACACTTTTCCAGAACAAGAGATTGTCATATTAGAACGTGAAAATGTTGGCAATGGTGTTATATATTTAAATGTTATTACAAATCAAAATTCAAAAGTAAATTACCAAAACCCGAGTGAGAATATCTTTCCCCATCTAATCAAATAAAAACAGAAAACAAACAAATTAACAAACAAACATTCCCAAAAAATTATGAATCTTTATTATTTCCAGAAAATTATGAAGCAATTTTATTAAAACAATAACTTTTCCTAACTCATTATCTATCGCTTGGAAAGAAAAATAAGTATATGATAATACAAATTAATTCAGCCATTCATCCCTCACAAAGCATTTCTTGAAATAAAATGTAAATATTTAAGACAAAATCAAAGGCATGATATTCCAGCTGAAAGGAAATGGAATCCAAAAAAAAAGAGGCATCGTAATTTTCTCGTAATCACTGAGAGATTTGATGTAATTTTCTTTTTGCAAATCCTATAATCCGTTAAAGAAATATCCTCCCATGGTTTTAAAACATAAAAATGTTGTCAAAATAGGCACACCCACACAGCCAATCTCGAGTCATGTGGTATATGAAATCGGTAAATGTGCTTCCGTTTCAAACCGTATAAAATGCGTGATAAACATGGAGTAAAGTGAATTCAATATGCATTACTGGATAAAAACTTTTAAATCCTTTAAACATCCAATCAGTTCAAGAAACCTTAAAACTCCTGGTATGGTCCGTATAGGGGTTTCTCATTAAAGGGCGAATGCTTACGAAAGTTGCGAATTTTTGATTCGCCAGTGTTTGTAAAAGGTTGAAAAGGTTCGTAAAAGGTTGCAAGAAGGTTCGCAAACAGTTCTCATTGTCGCAAAGAAATTTTGAACGTGTTCAAAATTTCTTCGCGAATTTATTTTTTTCCGCAAACAGTTGCAAGCCTTTGCAAACGGTTGTAAGACGGTGTCGCTGAAGTTCTTTTTGATTCGCCAATGCTAGCGACCACGTTAACATAAGGTACTTATATAAAATCGGCCCATTGAGTACCAGGAGTTAAGCCCCTTTCACACCGGATCTGCGTAGAGTTGCGTAGTGTTGCGTACCGACTACGCCGAAGTTAAGCTTCGTACTCATGAATAAATTGATGCTTCGGCGTAGTCCCTGCGTAGGCTTTGCGTAGGCTTGCGTATAGTTACGTACCCTGTGCGTAGGCACCGCGTACCTACGGCGTAGACAATTGGCGTAGGGTTACGTACGCTTGCGTAGGCCTGGCGTAGGGTTGCCAAAAGTGGCATTTGGTACACGGTTTTGACCGTTATATTTTCAATTTTGTAGTAGGTATTAACAACTGCTGAGGCTAATTAATGTTAATTCGTTCAAGATATTATTTTCCAAAAAATGCAGACATTTTTGTGGATGTACTACATTATTATACTCATTCACAAGGGTAATAAATGAACTTTCTGTTGATGTACATTGCAAGGTCACGTGATGTGATTCGATACCTCAAAACGCCAACAAAAGAGCGCTTATTTTGATTTATTCAGAAGTCTGATATTTGTTGACCATATCCTTTTTTTTTCACTCATTTGTAAATAATAATAATAGCCTAATAGTCCACTCCAAATTTTATTAAACCGAAACGGAAATTCTTTTTGCCCAATTGATCGTGAGCCCGGCAGCCACTGAGCAGCGCCAGATCGACGTTGCTCTATCCCTTATTGTTGAACGCCAAAAAAGGTAGCAACAACTCCCATCTTTTAACGTCTTTTGGTATGACGCGGCCGGGGTTCGAACCCACGACCTCCCGGTTGTGAGGCGGACGCTCTACTCCCTGAATCAACACTCCATAACAGTTTCCTGAAAGTTTGAAGACGATAGCTGTTGTCCTTTGTCCGTAGCGTATGTGACAATAGGGACTTTTAGAATGAGTGGACGAGAACACGACGTACGCCGACTGATCATGCGTGTCAACGTACTCAACTGCCCATGTTGACTACAAATAGAAATCTTTTAGATTGCACTCGACGATATACATGTATGCAGGAAGTAACACTATGAATTACATGACAGACAAAGAAAGAGGACAAAATATACAGTTCCTCATTCTACCCTCAACAATAGGCCATTTTCTTAATGTAACCAAATTTAATGCATAGGTCTTTGTGAAGTGCCTCAATACAAATTATTTCACTCACCTGATAGGAATAGTAGTATTTCAATAGTCAGAATGCAACTGCATATATTAAGTGTTGCTAGGTAGGTCAAGCCATAATGTTTGTCCAACGTGGCAACAACTAATGTATGCAGTTAGGATTCTGTCTATTGAAATACTATTATTCTTAACAAGTGAATGAAATAGTTTGTATTGAGGCACTTCACAAAGACCTATGCATTAAATTTGGTTACATTACGAAAATGGCCTATTGCTGTGGTAGAACATCCCTTCACTGCTCTTATGTAAAAATGTGTAGAACAGGTGAATATGCATGTGACACTTGTTCTACACATTTTTACATAATAGCAGGGAAGGGATGTTCCTTTGTCTACCTGAGGAACTGTATATTTTATGCGCACGCGGCATATACTAGTATCGTACTAGATTTAGGAAAATCAAGGTTGACGCATTCTCGATCGCCGACTGAGACGACGTGACGCATGCGCAGTGCCTTAAAATGACGTCACACGTTGCAGTCAAAGCTGAAAACGTGCAAATCTAAAAGTCCCTAATGTAATGATATAAATGTTAGTCATTTATTACTTCTGACATACACACTCACTCAGTCTCACTAACAGAGTGAGACAAAATTATTTCTTTGCTCATTTAAATTAAACAAAATTATTTTACAAACATACAAACAGGGCCATAAACGTACACACAAGCAAACAAACCGACACAAATACATACAGATTTCCACAAAACATAATAACATTTCGCATGAGGCATCAGTTTGTGAGTCTTATCTCTGTTTATTATATCAACATCCTGAGATGTCAACATCACAAATTTAATAAACCATAACAAGCAAAACATGTCAGTCTGAAAATACTTGTAGTAGTACAAACAGAATTACAAGCAAGAATACAACATAAAGTCAAAGAAATACTTTTTCTTCATGAACAGAATAAATGTGAGAACGCACACATGTAAACACAAATAGCATTTCCCTTCAAAATAATGATCAATACCTGCCAAGTTTACATCCAGGTATATACAACAAAAAATCAAAATATACGTTTTTAATTCTTCGTCGGACTGGCGTAGGGTAGCGTATTGTTGCGTAGGCTTGGCGTACAGTTGCGTAGGCTTGGCGTACAGTTGCGTAGTTTCTGCGTAAAAAGTCTACGCCGAAGGTACGCGAAAAAATATAAACATGTTTAATTTTTTGCGTTCATCTCGCGTACCCATTTTCGTCCCTCCGCGTACAGTTGCGTAGGGTTGCGTACGATCGGCGTAGTCGCTACGCAACTCTATGCAAGGCCCGGTGTGAAAGCCCCTTTAGCAAAAGGTACCAAACATTCACAAATAATGGCAAAGGATTGGCAAATAGTTCATAATCTTCGCAAAAAACTGCGGCTAATACAGTCGCTAATCGTCGCCAACTGCCTTTCGCAACACTTTCGCAAACATTCGCTCAAATGTTGTTAATTGTCGCTAAACATTCGCTCAAATGTTGCTAATTGTCGCTAAACATCGGTACATCGCTAAATGTCGCAAAGGCGAACCCAGATTTTCGCCAACATTCGTCAGAATCCAAATTTGCAACGTTCCTAAGCATTCGCCGCTCAATGAGATACCCCCTTTAATTGGAATGATTTCGTAATGTGCGTATTTTCTCGTATTTTTAAAGAATACCTTACCACAAATGTTAACCGTTTACACTCTCATCATTAATTTTGAGGGGCTAGGGCTTTATGTTTAAAACGTAAATTTGTGCATCTGATATCAGTAAATATCCATCAAAATACATATTGGAGACATTTAGATAACCAATTAAAAAAACATTTAGTGATTTATTCCTCTAAAAATCAATATGCATGGATTATTGTATAAAACTTTTCTACCATGCGCCTCTCGAAATTCCACCAGACTAACTTAGTCAAACCCGATTTTTTTAAAGCCCAATCCCTGCGTTGCGTTTAAATTTCAGAAGAAAACGCTCCTTTGAGTCTGGATAACAGGCTCCTGAGGAATCGGAAGAATCTTATTTCTTTCGAGAAGTGCACAACGGATACTTTCGTTCCCCAGCTGCAAATATGTCTAACCTGAATGAGAATGATAGCCAAGAACAGGTGCAAATGTAATGTACACTTTCCTTGTCAGTTACAATATACACACACACACAATAGAATGGAGTAAGCATGCGGGTACCTTTTGTCAATTAGGGAATTGTTGCACGAAACCATCGTATGAAAAAGTTAGCCGACATCCCATTGAAACGCGAATTAATTGCAATATACACGTTTCAACGGGATGTCTGCGAATTTTTACTTGAGACGGTTTCGTAATACGCTGCGTATGTTTTTTTTTCCCGCGCACTGATTTGATGAACATAAATGAGTGTTTCGATCATGGACTGTGATTCGATCGAGGCGTTCCATCTTCACCATCAATCATTATTCCCAGACATAATTTGGGAACATGTGCGGCCTAATGTTTATCATTCCAGAGTAATGAGGCACATTGCTTCGACAAAGACACTGAGCCACCTGGTATGTACATCAATGCTTCTACTTTTACATTTAGATAATGATGAATATGACGGATAAGGAGTAATCTAAGAAGTTGCCTCCTGAAGGTCGAGCGGATTAGGTTTATGATATCTCATCCTCCTACTTATTATGCACACGGTGAACTATGCTGTAGTCAGGATGCATGAATGAAGGGGAAATAATATTTTTATTCATGCGAAGCAGTTGGTAAAGCGTCTGCCTGTTGAACCGAAGATCGTGGGTTCGAATCCAACTCTGGCGATTGACTGAAGCCTGCGTTGTTTGTAAACGCGCCACTCCCCTGTTTCATAGACACAGGCGAGTCTGCTCAGTCGGTAATGCGTTTGTCTGTTGAATCAAAGATCGTGGCCCGAATTCACAAAGAAGGTTTGTCGACAAACTTTGGTTTTCGTACGTCATATGACGCGTGTTTATGCGTATTTACGCGTTTTTTTTTTACAAACCTGGTTTGTAAAAACGCGTCGAAACGCGTCATATGACGCACGAAAACCAAGGTTTGTCGACAAACCTCCTTTGTGAATTCGGGCCCGTGGGTTCGAATCCAACCCTGGCGGATGACTGAAGCCTGCGTTGTGTGTTAACGCGCCCCTCCCTGTTTCATAGACACAGGCAAGTTGGCTCAGTCGGTAAAGCGTATGTCTGTTGAACCAAAGATCGTGGGTTCGAATCCAACCCTGGCCGATGACTAAAGCCTGCGTTGTGTGTTAACGTGCCCCTCCCCTGTTTCATAGTCACAGGTTATGTTAAATGAAAAACACTCCGCTCCTCGGAAAGGACGTTAAAGGGAGGCCCGTGTAGGTGAGAGCAGGGACGTGATAGAGAAGGACTGGAATCAAGCCGCTCTCCTTTGACCCCATGCTTCAAGCCACCGAAAAGTTATGCACTAATCTGCAACTGTTGACCAGGTGGTGAGATAAAAGAGCACATGAAATTTTAGGATTTAGGATTCATACATCAGAAAATGGTATCGTAGTAACTGTTTGTTGTCCCTTTCAATGATTTCTCATTCATTGTTGAATGTGTAAGGAGAAGAACAAGCGAACACAAACTTGTGTAATTTCATCCTTTTCCAACTGAAAAAAATACAAAAAACACGCGAAAACACGCATTAGCAAACTTAAAATTATCGAAGATTGTAAATCATGGATTACATAATGGGACATTAAAACATGAACAAATCAGCGCATTATCCAAAAATATTGATTTTTTGTCAGGATGTAATTTTTCTTTCACTAACTCTGGCACACAAATAATAGGAAGGGCGGAGTCCTAAATTTAGAAAAATTCTTTGATGCACTATTCCCAATACAATCCCCATATAAAGTTTATAATTTACATTTAAATTTTGCCGGTAATTTAATATGTTGTACTAAATGTGAAACTGGTGGTGCCTGGCCTCCCCGCAGTGGAAGCGCGGCTCGGAGCATGGAACCTCAAAGCCAAGTGGAATGTTACACATCCCATTGTTACGCTTTAGAACTCAGGAATGCGTTTGAATACATTACAGGAGTTGCGACTCCTTTCTTTCACCTCCCTGGTGAGAGTCACTGCCTTTGCACGTTAAAGTGCGGGTTCATAGAAAATCACAAATATGGCATATAGCGTATTACTAGAAACTGGTAAGCTAACAGATGGCCATCATGCAAGTTTTAGGTCAACTACATATCGGGTGATTTTATAAAAATTACAAATAAAACAACCTCCATAGCATCTGGGATATGCGAGAGATTCGCCGGAAAAATAACGATGTTTTAATGCCGTCACAATATGAACCAACCCTGCCCAAGCAGACGACATCCCATTAAGAATGAACATAATTGCAATGCTTTTATTTCTCAAATTATAATGAGTTTAGTGTATATAATTGTGATGGAATTTTACACCATTCAAAAAGGGATATGACCCCCATTCAGATAACTAAATTCTTTTTTTTTGTAAATACACAGGATAGGGGTTAATGAACAATCAAAGAAACCACACATTCAAATTAAAAAACCTCCGGAATGATAGCATGGACGTCATTTTGTTCCCTCGTGAAACTCCAAACATGCCGCGGTGTATGCAGCTGAAAATATAATGGCGTCTTATTTTGTTTTTCAAGCGGCGGATTCCTTTTTTTTTGGTTTAACCTTGCATTTTTCATCAAAATAATACCATGCACGGCGTTCAGAGTGAGGCAATTTATTAAATATTTCGCCTGAGGGTATTGAAGTAGGAGAAATAATTGAAGAAAAGATGACAAAACAGGCACTGAAATTGTGTGAGATGTCATGGGACATCGTCTGCTTGTGCACATCATGTTCAACATGTGACTTCATATCTCAGCAGCGACCGGGGAGCTAATTTTTTTTCTCCCAAACAGGTTTGCCAATGCTAATATTTCCGGTCATCTGATTGGCTGATATGTTACGTCATTAGCAATGACTTAACCGTTAGGGTGAGTGATAGGGTTATAGAAATCATGCAGAATCACTTTTCATCAACCCATCGTTGGCTCAATCGGTAAAGTCAGCGTAATACAAAGTCAGAGTTGTGGGTTCAAGTCTCAGTTTATTCAGTTTTTTTTTTGCCTTTTATAAATAGTAAGACAAAGCAATACAAAATCAAAGTCTAATTGTTTGTGACCTCTTTCCAAGCTGCTAATGACGGAGAACGTATGAGCCATTGAGAAGAACGGAAATATAAGAAATTGCAAACCTGTTTGGGAATAAAATATTTCGCGACCGGGGAGCCTTTTCAAGTGCTATGTCGGGGCTGTTTCTAAGCGTTTTGTTAATGTCAATAATTATTACTTCGAATGTTTCCAAGCATTGGCTTTTGATAACCTCGGCCAATCAAAGTGACACCTTTGCAATAATGACATTAAAGTTAGTTTTTTGTGTATATCAATGAACCTTCTCTTCAAGAACTTACTGCGCTATTCGTATAAGAGAAGGGGGAAACCCCGGCTCGGTGTAAAAATATGAGAGAAAAAAATGTGAGAGGTAAGTGAAAATCTGAGCCAAAAAAAGATTAACAATGAGACTGTCATGAGTTTTTGAAGGTGCAATCAATCGAACACAAATTGTCAACTCTGTGACGTATCTTGCGAGGTCTATTTACTCTGTACTGTACAAATAAATAAAAAATGCCCTTGAGGAAATTATCAATCATGCATTCACCCTCAATAAAATTATTGTAAATATGTTTGTATACAACCCCTATTATATGTGAAACAAATATATACTGTCTTCAGTTACTAAGACAATGATAGTTTACGGTATTTGCTAAACAGAGCAAATAAGAGAAGAGTTCGCAAGTTTAGTCAAAGTGTTGCCAATTTGTGTCTGAATGATAACAAAAATAAATCATTACTTTTTACATTTTTAATCGGATATTGCTAAAATTTTCAGTAATTTGTTTCTCTCATTTCTGCTTTAATTAAAACCAAATTGATATCGGGTTGGTCTTAGCTTTTAAGGTTAGATTCCACTTTAAAATAAAACTTATCATGTGAAATCTGTGATACCAAAGTGGTGTGTTGCCAAAGTGTATCTGATGCTGCAACAACATTCAGTTGGCGGGACTCCCCCCTTTTTCTATTCGATAGATACGTATAGAATCTCTTTCTCGAACCCGGTGATGCGATGTCACATTGTCATGTCCATGTAAATATATTAAAATGCCAATAAACAAACGAACAAATACAATACTGTCTCTCTAGATACCCCTTCAAGTATGTTTGTGCTTTCTGAATTCAAATTAAGCTTAAACATGACATGCTGCATTCTTTTCTATACATAATTATGTATCATCCGATTTAGGAAACAATCGTTCATTTGTATTCAGGACAAGCATTCACATTGTATAAAGATACGATGGCTCATTTCTTGTTGTCCAACAAAAGTACAGCAAACGCTGTTGGTGTTAACTTACGTCAGAAGACTTTGTAAAAAGACCTCATCCAACAATCATAACTGTTCTATACCCTGTAGACATTTGAACCAGTGACCTTAAGGCATCGGGCTGGAAGACCAAACCCACCGAACCTTAAGCAGAGAAGGAGCTATTCATAGAAAAAATAATGGGGAAGATGGATACGATGGAATAACGCTCTAGGCATTGCTTGATTTTCTTAAATAGCGGGATATACCGGGTCGATTTTACCACAGTTTTTCGTCACCTCGATTGGAAGGAATTGTTCAATCAAAATTTTATTGTAAGTTGAAAGATTAGAATCGGTGGAAACTGTTAAGAGGGTAACGTCCTCGGATATTTACAAATAGAAGAAAATATGTTGATGTTCAATTCAAGTCTCGGGATACCAGAATATTATTTTCTTAACGAGATCGGCAACCTCAATCAATCACAGATCTACATAGGGGGGGGGGGGGGGGGCTCACGATTCCCCACCCCCTTTACCACCCACCAGCACACACAAACACCAAATAGGCCTATGCCTTTTTTCACATTTTCACCTGGATTTTGTTTTCCTTGTAAGAATATTTTGAATAAGAAGGCACCCGAAATTCTAGTAACTCTTGTCATTTCATTTGTTTCTTTAATTTCCCCCCTCCCCTCTATAAAATCCTGTATCTGCTCTTGATTTAGGATTTTAGTTAATGCTAAAAGAATTGTTCGTAAATGTTCTGAAACCTGTTAGGTTTCCGATAAGAACCCTTCATTTGTCATTGTGGTATCCATTCTCCTTTCTTTAAATTGCCTTTCAGTAAATAGCTTCTATACGATCTAAATGTTAAGAATAGAGAAGGAAGACAACGATTTTATACAATTCATGGAGCGGAATACCTCGTGCTTAAAGGTTGATAGGTTCTTTCTTCCCAAGACATACGTAAGTATTCTCGAATGAGACAAAAAGCGAGGTCAATATCAATAACTGCCTAACATTATGCTTTATAAGGCTCTTGGCTTGATATTCAAGCGTTTATAACCTTTCTGTTATCCTTCCGCCAATGATCATTATTTACGCTTAAAATCTAGCGGAAGAAAATACATATCTGTGGTTTACTGTTTAAACATTATGCTTTATTCTTAATGTATAGAGATGTACCTGGATAAAAAGAATAATGATGAAACAAAATGGGTTAACAAATAAATAAGTAAACCTGCGGTGGAAAAACGTAAATGTCGAGATGATCTAATCGATTGCCCTCAGCATGAAATCCTCCTCATAAAAAAATATTCGTTTGTATTGAATATCAGAGGAAGCGCTCGCCTTTTTCTATTTTTCATTTTCCAGGCCAGCTAAGGCGGGGGAGGTTTACAAATAACTGTCATATAGCCAAGGATTTACCTGCCTTTCATGGATCTAAATATTGAGATATCAAAAGTCATTGTCAGTATAAGTCGATATATCCGGAACTAGTAAACAAGTTTTAAAGGTAAATGTTCAATGGTCTTAATGTAGGGATTCTGTGTATACAGCTAAAAACGTCTTGTAGAATTTAATGTGAATGGCTGAAACAATTGAATATCAAAGGGCACCTACATGTATGTAACAGACATTGAAATACCAACAATGCCCAAGATGAACCCAACGATATTTGCCGTGAATGGTAAAAATCTATAATAAAATCTGAAATATCATATATCTGCCAAGCCAAGGATACAAAGTATAAAGCTATAACCAGGGATGAGAAAATGCCTCTTAATAAAGATGTATTATTATAGTATGCATACTATCATGTATGATATCTGTGCTGGTGCACAAGAGTAATTGGAGGGGCTGGGTAGGGCAAGGGGGTTCATTTGCTCCTCCTGGCAGATTTCTGATCAAGAAAAAGAACTATACGGTAACAGTCTATTTTATATACTTGTATACCAGGGGAGTGTTTCACAAAAGCTAAGATCGACCTTAAGTTGGACTTAACTATGGCAGACTGTTGATGCCACTGTTTGCTCTCACCATTTACTGGCACTGATCTCTCAAGGGACGTAAAAATCGTGGTCACAAATCTACAGAATTAACCTTTTTTGATAGTTCATTATTGAAGGAAAATATATAATCTAAAGATCATAATTGATAGACCAATGGTGAGAGCAAGCAGTGGCATGAATGGCCTACCATAGTCAAGTCCAACTTAAAGTCGATCTTAGTTGTTTGAAACACTCCCATATTATCATTGTACGAACTACTGTACAGTATTTTCAAAATTTCTTTTCTTCCCACATTAAGCAAGTCGTTTTGGGAGATACCCCCCCCCCCCTCCCTCCTCGCTGTAATGCAAATTCGGGCCCTCACAAAGTTTCCTTACAAAAAGTATATTGATCACAGTATTCAAGGTGATATGTTTTGCCCCACCTAAGGTCAAGTTTTTTTGCATGCTGTGGTTCTCCCAACTTGTTATGACTTCTATATTTCCACGAGTCTTTTAAAAATATGGGTTCTGGTCAAGCGATTGCATTTGTGAACGAAACGGTGTGGAATTAATCACAAAAAGTTGAACATGCAGAATATAAGTATTGGTGTGTACTACAAGGTTCTGTAATCATCGACATGTGATAAGAAATGTGGCCCAGTAACAAGCACTGTACACAGAAAGGTGTATATGGGACTACACAAACATGTGGCGTGAAAATCGGGCCTCATTTTTAAACTGTTACTTGTCATATTTGAATATAAGGCATTTGAAGAGTGCTTATGAGGAAATATTTTTCCTCTGATGTTCTTCCGCACTTGCATAATAACAATGAAAACGCTCACAAATTATTTTTCACCCCTCCCCAAAACTCAACCTTTTCATTAAGCACCAACCATTTGAAGTTAATTTGTTATAAGTGAAAAATATGAAGTTTTAACAACCCTAAATAAAGTTTAGTCCAAATAACGGTCCAGCCACATTAAAACCTAAAACGAAAAAATAACGCATGTGTATATATATAGGCGCACAATAAAGAACAATTACTAAAAATAAAAAAGCTTCTTCAATTTATGAATTAAGAAGTCTCTTCATTGGTCTTATAATCTTAACCGTTACTTGAATAAAATTGACGGATTTTTAATATATATTTTTTTTTAAACAAAAAAATCCGACTCCCACTTTATTACCTTGTCTTAAAAACATCCGGTTATGACAGAAGATGATTAATGTAAAGAATATAAAATAATTACGGAATAGATCATAATATTTGGCACCTTATACCCAGTATTTGTACCCGTTTCTACGATCATTGTGCTTTACCATAAATTGTTGCAGTATCGTAAATTTATATCCTCACGGGCTTATTATTGCATGCCTATACTGTCACTTGATACCGAATGATGAATTCATTAACAAACAAAAAACGCACTGATGGGGTGGATAAAGTATGAAAGCTGATTTCCATACGAGTAATAACAGAGTGATTTAAGGAGAATTATATTTCGAGAAGTAAAGACAGATGAGAAATCAATGAGAGACAACAAAATACAATATGGTAGAAATTAAAATCTCATTCAAGACACTCGATGCATTAAGGATACACGGATTGAGGGGAAACTGGCTATAGTAGGGAATTAAAACTAATTGCAAAAGATTTAAAAACCCGTTCTCAATCCATGGGGGTGGGGGCGTTTCATGAAACAATGAGTCGGTGGTTTTCACCGACTAACATCATGTTCACCGATAATTCTTTTGTCACCGACCATTTTCCAGGCCTAAATTTGACCAATCATAGGCCTGGAAACAAGTTATTAGTAGGTGTTAACCACCGACTTAATGTTTCATGAAACGCCCCCCTGGGTATGAATATATGATCTGAATTGCGATTAATACGGCGTGTTTAAAATCATTCATTGATAAATATGATAAACAGTTGATTATATGTGCTTGAAAGAAACCCAAAGGTCACCGATACTATTAGAATACCTAATGTCATTTCATTCTGTTTATTTTCAATATAATTACAGAGTACATGTAAGAAATGCCCCCCCCCCCGGGCCCCCTGAAATGGCTTACTGTCTCCCAGTCCTGCCATTTTTACGTCGAACACCAAATGCGATTTTTATTTACTTGTCACGTGATAAATGTGACGTCACTTCACTCGTGTCATTGCTCATGCTCTTCCTAACAAACCATTGTTATGTCATACGCGCGTTGCCCAGTTATGACGTAACAATTATTTTTTGAGACATGGAGACATGTAAACAATAAGCTATATTACGAAGATTTTTTCTTGCTGTGTCTCAAAAAATATTCATGTTGAATTATCAAAGAGGAAGGATTTTATTTTGGATTATCACAAAGGTAGGACACAACAGTTCTGTCTTCTCCTTCGTTTTGTTTTAAAAATGTATTATATATTCTAGTTTTTTAAATATGTTTTGATCCTTATTTTCCGGTTTATTTTCAATCTTACTGCTGAGCAAACAGTCATGTTCTTCTTTTTAGTTAGTCGCCAGGGACCGCTTCCCGGTTACGAGACCACTGCGTTGTATTACGTAGATCGTGAATGTACCATTCATTTAGTGCCATCTGAATTAAGTGAAGAAGGTATGAATATTATGCTACAAACTGAGTGAATAACAATAAACATTATGGAAATTAAGGACATTTCACCACAGGATACCTAAATCATGACTTTCCAAATATAGTTATTGTTCTTGAGGCGAGGTGATCATGTTTTTAGAATGTTATGTTTATCATTCGTCCTTCAGTCTGTCTGCCTGTTTGTTTTCCTCTCCCTCTCTCTCACCCTCTCTCCCTCTCTGTGTCTCTGTTTCTTTATCTCTCTCTCTCTCTCTGTCTATCTCTACCCCCTCGTCAGTAGAGTAACTGAATATGTAAGTATGGGGTGGGGGAGCAAGTACACCGAATGCAAATTGAAGGAGCACGAAAAACCATATCAAAGAAAAATAAGTCTTTAGAATGAAAACTATTTGGTAATTTTCTTTAAAAAATGTCAGACCCGAATCCTGGATTCGAGTATTGAATAGTATCTCAAGAATTAAAAAAAGATAAAGAAAGAAAACACAATTATGTTGCTTTACTCCGGTTGTCGTGTATAAAGGATTTTTTACTGTGATATGAAATAAGTTTACAATTGACTTAGTACAACAATGTATTTAATGGTATACTTGAAGTAGGTGTAATTTCATGTTTGCCCTTTTTTCACAAGATACGTTCTTGCTCTTCGTCTCCCTCCTTTCCTATCTCTCTGTCCTTTCCTCTTTCTCACTCTCTCTCTCTCTCTTTCTTACTATCGTTTTGTTCTCTCTCTCTCTCTCTCCCTCTCTCTCTCTCTATCTTCCCTCCCACTCTCTCTCTCTCTCTTAACAATTCACCTTAATTATCGTCTGTGTGGGGCGCCTCAAACCATTTTGAGCCTTTATATTTAGATGGGACTGTCCTTTCATGGGCATTTCACTCATGGTATGACAAATAACTAAAAATCATGAGAAATCTCTAAAAAAAATGTCGAATTAGAACATTTCTGCTACGAGCATAACTGGAATTTGAATAAAACTTAAATTTGTTGCTGATATTGTTTTTAAAAGAGGTGATTTGTAGTTTAAAAAAGCACAAAATATAGCTATAAATAACATACTCATCTAATGAGGGCAAGGTGGAAAGTTTTAGTATATCTCCATCCGAAGCTTTTCTTCCATTATCTTGTTTTATTGGACTCTAAATCGGAATAATGTCTTATCTTTTTCGCATGCCATTTCCCAAACAAATCTGTGAGCGATTTCATTTTAGTTCTCATCTTTATTTTGTTTTTTCTGGGAAAACTCTTTTTCATTTATCAAAGTGATTGATCGGCAATGTGCGTTAATTTTAGAATTTATTAAAATTTAATTCCATTTTGGCCACTTTGGCTATTGGACGTGCACTGAAGAAAAACTAAGCAGGCAACAGTAAATGAATTGAAATTCCTTCCTTCATATAAGCGTGCATTTTGGATTTTGAATATTAATGATCTAAAAACTCATAACCGCCAAAAACATGTTATAAAGAGGGTTACAAATACAAAGTTCACACAAACAAAATATAAATTCAAAAGATACTTTATTTGCAATAAACCAACTTGCTCAATAACTTTTCTGAAAAAGAGAAAAAATATTTATCAGGGTATTTTACGTACAAGAGTAACTATACCAAAACTGATCATGAGCCAATAATGACATATAATAACATTTGTATTTGATTGGAATTATTTTGAGTGGAGTTTAATTTAAAAGTAAAGTAAATAGTCAAAGCCAAGAACAAGGAGCTATGAAAGTCCACGGGTTGATAAAAGTAAACAACGAAGCTAGTTAAACTTGAAACATTAAATTACTTTACTCACAAAAGGAATTATATTTGCTTTCGACCACCATAAACATTTACAAAAACATTTTTTATCATGCTAATTGTAATGACTTTACGCTTCTTCGAATTGAAATGCGGTTTTCATCAAGGTTTAAAAGCAAAGAGTCAAATGAATAAACATATAATTCACGATTGTGAAATTCTATTCTGAATTTTCTTGTGTAGAATAGGGTGCTGTCCACTTCACCATATCTGCAATTCAATTACTATTGCTGTTTTGTCGCAATATTCATTTCACCTTGCGTCATCTTTCTACCATTGTATGCACACGGTCACTTTGTTGTGAAATGGCAAGAGTAGAGTGGCTAGTTTTATGCTGAAAATGACAGTCTCCTAAAAATGAAAGTTGAATTCATAAATGTCGTTATCAGAAATATTGGATTATAATGACGTAGATTTTTTTTACCACGAATGGATACAATTTCTATTGAAAAATATTTTCTTTCAAAACACTGAGAATCACTTTGAGTGCATGTAGAAATTATCTCTTGACAATAGTGGTAATTCAATTGCTATAACTACTGCGGACTTCACAAATCTTCGACGTAGACTTTTCTTGGTAGGCATTCTTGACTAAGATCATAAACTACGTTGCAGTTATCTATTTTTTTGTCTCCTTTATAATTTAAAGTATGACTGCTACCATTTCAGCATTTTTTTTGCATTACTAATAATAGAAGGGAAATAGAGTAACAATGCACTTATAAAATATCTCTATATGAGTTTGATTTGTTTATTTTAATTCCAATTTTTAAATTTGCACTTTAATTCTACATTTCATCGTGTTATCTTCTCCTCTTTTGATTTATTACTTCCGATTTTCTTTGGGTATGAGAACTGGCTCCTGGAAGTAGCCTTGCTTCAATTACTCAAAATACAGAACGAAATACTTTTCAGATCTGCACGTGAGACTCATACCTACTCTAAAAGAAGAAAGCTATTGTAGTTCTGTTAGATGATACTGTAATTACAAAATTGACGAGCAGTACACAGCTGATACTCTAGAATGGCCTTTGATTTGAGGTTTACCGGAATAGTCCTGGGTATTCAGGATATTGGAATGTTTCAGTTTCTTCGTAGTTGTCTTTTCTTAGAGATGCATTTGTCGATTCTATTCCACGCCGTCTCACAATCCTAAAGATGTCGATGCCATGAAAAGCAGACTCGTACGCTTGACAGAAGTCCCTTTCGGAGTTTTCAGGATCACGTACCATCTAGCAAGTGTGCAGGAGAAGTCCAAAAAGAAGTCCAAAATAACAGCTCAGTACCGGAACGTAAATAGATTCTGGTCACTGACAAACAAGCCCCTAAGAAGTCGAGGCTAAACAGCTCAGTATTAAAAACATAAATAAAAATCTTATATCTAGTCAATAGACAAAGTTCTTTAGAGTCCTCCTGTGGTTGATGTACCTTGTAGGTAAAAGAAGAGAGCGGGTGGGGGGTTAAGGTCTAAGTTGAGTCTCTACAAGAGCCAGCTGATATCATCATGGATGCGACATCGGCACAACCTGGTGTCCCTACTACATGCTCCACCCCGGAGGGCGTTACAGTTGTAACCACGGGGACAGCTGTGTGCGTTGTCTTGGTCCACTGTACAGAAAGGTCGTCCGAGTCCACCCTGAGCAAAAAAAGAAATGAAAAAGAAAGAAGAATTGACACTCGTTAGAATGTTATGGTATGATTTAAGTTTTCCACATTTTATCAGTGAAAGCTTAAAGACATACTCTAAGGATATTCCTGATGCAAAGCGTCTTAGTCCAAGTATACCGGAATTGGCAGAAGTCACCATACTGATGTCTGAAAACATTTGTAGAGACCAGTCTTCCTTTGATGATTTGTCATAACGTGAACGTATCGTGAATGACTTTTGTTTAAAATTCACCTATACGTTCTCATCCCCTGTAAACTTTAATCGCTATCTCACTCTGTCCTTTATGTCTCTCCGTCTTTCAACTCTCACATTTACTTCCTCTTTGTCCAGTCTTTCATCCGTCCGTGCCCATTTTCCCCGTTCTTTTTCTTTAATTTTTGTATAAACCAATCTCTCCATTCCCGTAAACACCCTCTCCATCCCGCTTGCGAACTCGCTCGAAAAGCTTTATGTTTTCACGAATAGTAGAAGTTATATATACACCATGATTTTGAGCTGCTATTCTTCTCTTGTCATTAATGGGAAGGTCAATCGCTGGTCCTCTTGATTTGTGAATGAAATATCAACTGAGAGAAGGAGATTTATCTAGCAAACGCACGAATAAAACATGAATTCAATGTCACACTGAAATGTCACGTTCTGCCCTCTCTGACTTCCATTCATAATTGCACACCCACCAGAAGCGAAAGGTGCCCCTTTGAAGTTTGAATCTTCTCAAATCACGATTTTAAGGTTCATCACTAAAAATGTCAACCACTTTCGAATCAAAGATAGAATATGCCCAATTGTTTGCCTTCCTGGTTGCGTGTGCTTGACTCTTATTCTGCCCTTTCACATGATTTGCGTATGACAGTTTTGAGGAAATAAAACTTGATTAAAAAAGTGAACTTGAGATCTTTTTCTTTAACCTTTGTCAGATGAATTTTGTGAAGATTGTTATTTACTAACGGTATACTACTCGTGTATAATTATAATGATGAAAGGTATATGAAATGATTTATTTTGTGCATTGTTTGTGCATTATGTTAGTTCACATTTTCCAGTCAATCGGGCTGGATGCAAGGTGATGGCACAGAATTAAGGCCAATTTCCTCTCCCAACATCTAATCTCAAGTGAAATATATCTCGATGCTCATAGATATTCTTTGGTGGCAGGTAAAAATGGAGGAAAATGGACTAACGAACGTTGGTGCATTGGCCCATGTGCACGAATAAAAAAGGATACAAATGAAACACAAATATCATAAACAAGATCTCAATTTTGATTTGATTTGATTTGTTCCGCATGGGACACAATATTTGACAGTCCTGTCCTGTCACAAACGGAAGCAATTGAAAGACGAAAACAATCAAAAAGCATTGAGAGCAAAGTCGTAACAAAATACCAACTTTCCATTCTGAAAATAATTGGGGGAATCCCAAGTTCAAGTATTTGGCAATTTGTTGGCTCATTATGTACGTGACTAAATAATGTAGGGTAATGAACATGAATTGACGCCAATGCGTCTAATCTGTCTGATCCGAAATCTACTTGGGGTTATGAAAATTATACTTCAATCTTACATGTGGTCGGTAACGTTAAACTATCAAGATTATGCAACGTAATAGCTTCGTCTTTCCCACATCTTCCGGTAGTTATTGTAGCCAAGATATCCGTTGGATTCGGAATGTCTTTAAACGTAAGCCTATTTTACAGATAACTTACAATATTATTCTTCGTTTTTTATTCTTCTCCAGTATTGTGGTAAAGCTAGGCCACAAATTCATGAACGTATCAGCTTTCATTAACCTTGAGAAATCATCGAGAAGAGCATTAAACGGTGACACCAAATATCCGAAAGATTTTCCATGGATGTATCGACTTGCACACCAAACGATCTGTCCCAATAACTTGTTAGATTTTGAAGATACTCGATTTTATGTTTATGTCGAAAGTAATATTATATTACTACGGGAAAATGGTGATCTTTAGTTTGATCTGATTTGGTCAAGGTGTTCAGACCAAATTGGCATTCACCTCTTTAGTAGAGATGAATACAAATAGACGCATCACTCGTTAACATGTCTTGTTTGATTTTGGGGGTTCCTCTTAAAAATGATGCCACTCGTTTTGAATAATATTAATAATAATAGAGTATATTTGTGTAGCGCATATTAAGTTGTAAATTTCTCTATGCGCTTTACAGTTTTGTACAATCATAACAATTTGAATATATAAACAACACTAATACAACAATAAATACCAAAATAGATAAGCAAATGACAACAAATATTTATGAAAAAGTAAACAAATTAATGCACCTATAGTTACACCTATTAAATTAATTGACATTACATATAACTAATTCAACAAACGGACAGACACTCATCATGTCGAATCAGCCTCCCAACCAGCAACGGACAAAGCAACTCTAGGAGGAGACCCTTGAAAACAAATAGGTTTTCAGGGCTCTTTCAAAGCCGTCAATGCTTCCAACAACTCGAAGCTAGTCAGGAAGCTGATTCCACAAAACAGGCGCTGCCGTTGAAAAGGCACGAGAATAAAGGTCTTTGAATCTACTGGAGAGTATCACTATTTGATAGTAATACAACTTATTATCAATAATAATAATTGAAATAAAGAACAACAAATACAGCATTGTCCTCTATTTTGTTTCGAATGAACAAAGCGTCTAGCGTATAACTCACAGCATCCATTAGAAATGAATGTGCTCATTGATAACGGTTAATCACGACCAACACTTACTATGAAAACCTTATTCATGGGGAACGACAATTAATCTAATTCAAATTCTCCGCAGTTCGTTCGGTAAGCCAGAACGAGGCACTTACTGACTGAAAATATGAAATGTGACCTTTATAGATTAAAATGTGTATTTTATACTGTGATCATGCTGATACCTACACCATTTGAGGGATAGTTGAGTTCTTGTTTAAGACCGCACATGCCTTCAAAGTGCATAGTTAATGTTCTTATTCTTATTTTTGACATTTCTAGTGCTCTTTTATAGGACCTAAAATTGCTATGAAGGTAATTTTAGACTCTCGTTTTGAATATTTGCTGTAAACCGTAGAACCTCTCATCACAATAAGTGTACTGTTCTTTTTAGTTGATCCATGTTACTTAGAATAATCCTTAATTGTAGTGTATACAGCTAACTAACATAATATGCAGTGGCAGAAAATATAACGGTAGGTTTTAAAGATCCACGATCAATGAACGATTCTTGGTCATTTTGGATCATTATGCAATATTGTATCAGTTTGTATCAGTTTGATCTTGGTTTTATCAGCGTCATCGGCCAATTCCCCTTTTCCGACTGATTCTGCACATCTCCAAGAGTGTTACGCTGGCACCCCTATACACGTACCCCTAAAGGCCCTAGGCTTTTGATCCCCAAGTGCACCTTCCTCCCCTGGGGGGCAGTATTCAAAAGAGGGTAATCGTGTTTAATTATGGCTAGTCTTCGGGGGGGGGGGGATATCGTAGTCCTCGGGGTAATTTTCCGGAAATAGTTGTCTAGGTATTAAGTTAGGGGTAGATGTCAGATGTATTTTTCTGGAGCAGTTGTCAGGTATAATTGACTGGGGATAGTTTTTTTTTTTCGGAGAAGGGTAGTTGCTCAGGGGTAGGGGTGGGGGTACGGTTGTCTTAAAAATCTTTCCCGCATATGTTCTTTAATATGACAAAGCCCCGATAAATCATAATCATCAGGATTACAAATTATCATCTCGTATGAGAAAAATACTTTAATTATTATCCGTTCTACGAAGACATTTATCTGTTGTAATCAGAATTATACAAATCAATTACTGAAAAATGAACTAAGTGATCGAATAAGCACTGCCCACGCAGAAAAGAGTCTCAATTTCAAATTGTATTTTTCCTTGTTCCATATGTCAAGTTTCTTGATTAAAAATGAAAAAGTGATCTTGTTACGTTGAAACATCTTTTAATTTTTTTTTCCTGAGACCGACTTTTCATCTCCCTTTTTCTTTTTTGTTTTATTTCTTCTGGTGAGTGATTTAAAAAATATTTTTTACAAGCATATATATCTTTTTCTCAATAAAACAGATTAACCATTTACTTCTTATTACGTTTTCATCCGGAGGTTCACCTGAATTAAACTGATTAATGCAGGTGTTAACCAAGTTTATAGTTACAATAATTTGCTATTCATACTAATTGCCAAACGGGATTTACTCTCAGACAACTGCTGTTTGATTCGAATGCTGACATGTGATACAGCGTTTTGGTTTTCTAAACTGTCTTTCAATTAATCTTCTAGTGCAGTTAACCCCTCTTGTTCTTGGAGGCATATTAGCGAGATAGCGTTTGTTCAGATGTTATGGATGATCATGGTCGAGAGCGAGCCAAGTGGTGAATGGGAGGGCAGGTGACAAGGAAAATCGCGAATAAATACCCTAGGTGGATGCGGAAGTTTGATCGGAATCTGAGCGTTGAACTATGTGGGTGGGTATGTGCGTGTGCGAGTGTGTGCGTTACGTCTTACTAGCGCTTGGATGCTGTGAAGCGGAGCTGTGAAAGTGGGATGGTAGTATCGATTAACTGTATGGAAAAGTTGGCAGGAAATAGGACGCTTGTAGCTCTGGCAAAAATAAAATTAATTAAACTTGTTCTACTTCGCGCATACTTCATGAATCTCTCATCTTGTTCTAATAACCTGAACACCCGTTCTTATAAACTAAATGTCTTTATGGAAATGAGAAACTAAAATGTTCACCTTTTCAAAGATCCAAGAATAAAGCATTCATATTGAATACACCCTTTCTCCCTTACATTTGATGTTTTGCTGAGTGTTTTAAAAGTCCTGAATAGCTTTTCCATGAGAAAAAAAACTTAAACAAAGGTGTTATCTCTCTTTTTTCAATCAATATTCCATTCTAGGTGGACAGTCGAAATCTAAAAAAAGCATTTCGGTTGCAAACCTTTCTGGAGAAAAACATAAGGCCTTACTTCAATTACCGTTTGTTACTAAAAAGAGGAGGAGGGAAAGGAAACAACCCTCCTTCACCATTGCAAGATATTTGACATCCTTCGTAATTGAAAGGAAATACCTTGTGGCCAAACTAAACTAAAATATTTACATTCCATCATGTGTTTTCATGCAAAAGGTACATCGGTTTGATCTAAATGAAAAGGTAAATAATCTATATATTATGAAGGGAATGTTTTGAAAAATGTATAGAGCGGGGTCGGCGCTACCTATTTGAGAGGTAGAAATTTAGCCAACACCCTCACAAGAATGTTTATTTCGTTAATCATAACCATTGCGTGTGCATTGGGTATGATTGAGTGGGAATTTACAGAATTCATGTACTACTCTTGTTTGCTAATGCATCATACACTACAGTTGATAGCCCTATCCATTGAGAAGATTGATTTCCCAAGAGGGGTAAAACTTGTTAAATTTGAAAGCAAAAGGTCATTATTAGGAATTGTTTTTATAACACATACAAAATATATTCACCAACTATTGGCGGACAACTTCAATTTCTTTCAGTACACGTCTGAGGGAGATGTCTGAATCAAAGACACTGAAACTGTCACAGGTAAATGCTTTTTAGTTGTGTCAACAAACTAATTCATTAAAGAGTTAAACCATGCTGATAAAAGTTGTTCAGTATTTGTGTGACGTTCATGTAGTCATCGATACATTGTAAAATTAAAGTAGCAAAACTCTCGAGAATAGCCAGCGATGCATATCTGGTTAACATAACGTGATACAGTAAATGAATATACTTAATTTAGATTTACATTCTTTTTTTCGTACTTGTTGGAAGTAATAACGTGCGTATAAATCTGGGGAAGAAGTTAAGAAAGACTATTTCTTAGATATTCAGAGAAGTCATTCAACATTCTGGAATTATTATCGATCTTCCAAGAAAATATTAATGATATTTGGCAATCGATTTTTCTACCTGGTAGAAACAAGTATACCATAACAGATATCAATACTATAAAAGTTAATAACTGCTAAAGTGGATAACGATAACTAAAATAGTTATTTCAAACAAAGTACATACCGTTGCCGCCACCAACATTATCTTTCCTGTTTTCCTAAAAATTTACCAAGCATTCAGTATCTTCTTTTTTTTAAATATTGCTTTTGACCATATGTTACAATTTCAAAAATAATAAACACTTCAGTCACTAAATATCAGTTTTGTTTAGTAATTTTTAACATTCATGTTAGGCACAAACCTTATAAACCTACACTTAATATAAGCAAAGAAAGATTGATCAAGTTCGACAGAACATCTGAGTACTTAGTGAAACACTTAATCATAATTCTACTTTTAGTACTAAAAATTATATTCACCGAACATGTGTATGTATATTTTCGACCTCAGTTATTTAAAAAAAAGAATGTCAATTCCATTTTAACGACTGCGAAGATAGACAACAATATTTAAAAGAAATCACATGAAATCCAATCAAATATGAATTTCCATTGCCGGTTTTATGTTTCATCATAAAGATTTCTACTTTAGAAAAGTGAAAAAAGGAAATGAGTTCGGAAGAACAATTGTAAAGCCGATTTGACTTTAAAAAAGTGTTCATTTCTGTGGAGTAAACCACGTGATTAAACTATTACGTTGATTCTCCCGTGGTTTACGTTCATATTTCAATTGTCACTACAACCACGCGCTGTAGTAGAAGAGGTATGTTTTTGAAAAGGTCTTTCTCCTACTGAAAGGCATTACCATTTATTAGTTCAATTATGCATGTTCATTGCATTATAGACTAGATACTTTAAGAATGGTAAATCGTGATGTTTGATTAATTCATTTAGTCGTCTCCTTCTATCCAGTTACCTAATACTTGAAGATATTTTTTTGAAGAATCTGTAATATGGATACTCTTTCTGTATCTACAAATTGATTCCTAGCTTCTTTGTCATTTCTCTCTAAATGATTTAACTCTTGCTCGTCGTACATGAAAGTAATACATGTACCCGTGAATAAACCATAAAGCCAGGTTGAACTGTAAAAAGACAGAGAGAGAGAAAGAGAGAAAGAATGAAGTGAGAGAAGAGATAGAGTGAAAGAAAGAACGAAGTGAGAGAAGAGATAGAGAGAGAGAGAGAGAGAGAGAGAAGGCAAGGGCGTACGAGAAGAAAGAGCGATGGGGTTGGTGAACATGATACGGAATCACTCATTGTTAACTTTCTGGCTCTGGCTTGGGGCTATGGATGTGCGTTATAAACCAAGTCATAAACACTGACAAATATACAAAATCTATCAACAAATTACCATCGTTTTTTTTCTACATTAAGAACAAGGTCAGGTTGCAATAGAGAGGTAGCTGTTTTAGTAATAAGTTTGTTAAATATTTGTAAGAAGGTTAACGGAGGTTGTAGATGAAGTTACATAAAAATGGGTCATGTTTTTTTGTGTGGTTATCTTGTTTGATACTTAAGTAAGCGTCCAGGGGATAAATTAACAACGATGCTGTTAAATGACGCTTGTGATGGTGGGTTTTATGTATTTCAAAGTTGATAAATGGGAACGGTGTAAATATTCGAACTATTATGCCATAGCGTTTTTTACGTCATACATTTACATAAAGGCGGTATTTCTAAGAGATGAAATGAACGATTTACTTTCAATCAATGATTTAGACATAATTTATGCATACTTTAACAATTATGATGCCTCTTTATTTTTTCTCCGCGTTTAAGCGAAAAATCCAAAAACGGCGACAGTCTCATTAATCATAATCTGCCTATAATTTTTGTTTCTGTACAACATTTTATTTCATTTTATGTTTTTTTCCAATTAAATCCCGAATTCCATATACAGTAAGATTATGAAGGTTTTATAAAAAATATCAAACTTTGATATTTGGAAATATATAGCCTGCCATCATTACTTGTTTATTCTTTTCAGGGAAAAGACAATCCTTGCAAATCCATTTTGATAATTGGATGAGATCTGCGAATATGTATTTGAAAAATAAAACATAATACTCTATCATTTTTTCTGAAAACAATCTAATACAAAATGAAAACAATAGGAGAAAAAGAAGAAACGTCAACCACGTAGGACGCTGCAAAAAAGCTAAAATTAGAAATTGCAAGGTAATCACTCATTTTTCCCAGAAAAGAAGATCCTTAGACAAACGTGGCAATGTTTTCCTTTTTTTCTACACGCATTTTCGAAATAAATGTACCAACCAAGATATACAAAAAGATTATTATATGACAGACTAATCGATACTAAACTGTAACAAACAATTTGCCTTAAACTTGATACCCCCGTTTGCCCGTGTAGTATTTGAATAAATTTACCAATAAATTGAAGGATAAGTCTTTGAATAGCACTGTTATGACGGTGATTTAAATTTTCTGAATTAAATTAATTAAACCTCCCTTTTAGAAATTCATAATTTGAAAACCTTTTCACCGTATCAATCAAAAATCATCCAAAATGAGATCGATCCCTTCAATTTTCGAATCATGAACTTTTGTTAAAGTAAGAGACAGGTAAGGATTTAATACAATAAAATATCGTTCGATTTGTTTAATGTAAAATGAAAGGATGCATTGAAGACCTTGATTATTGAATAGAACATCATCGACACTAGGCGAATCATACACCAGCAAATATAAATGAACCGAGAAATTGCTCATATGAATATATCTTTCGATTATTAGTTAACGTGAAATTATAGTAGATGTACTGTTCTGTAAAAGGAAATTGTCCCCTTTTTCTTTCCTTTGCAATCAACTCAATTTGTTCAATTCTCTTTCGATTTTTTATTACGTGTGCTTTTAAATGAGGCATGTAATTTCTTCCAACGAACATTAACATTAACTACACCAGCTTAGCAAAAAGATGTCTCCCCGTGATCAATAATCATAACAGATGTTCATTGAATAATAATAATATTGAATGCTGTAAATACATATTTATTCTTTATTGAAATTATAAATTGCTACAGGCTAGAATTCCGCGGATTTAAGATTTTGTTAGTGACAGATGATGTGTTATCAAAAGGCTTTTTTTTTTTAGTGTTTCTATAATAATAATAATATTTAGCTTTTATATAGCGCGAATCACAATTAAGTCTCTAAGCGCTTCCAAACTTGGATATTATTACCCCGGCTTTAGCTGTGCTGCCATTATAGCGATATGATTAGCTTTTTAAGTTTAGATCTGGGCATATTATAGGACAAGTAATAAATGCCTGTCCTTTGTTTAAAAAAACAAACATTTGGTAGCAAAATAAATGCCTTTTCTTAGTGATAAATATATTTTGTAACAAAGATCGCTTCGCTGAATATCCCGAGAGATACGCTTAAGAAACCGTATATCATTCAAATAATATTTTTTTAAATGGTGTTGTATCTTTGAAACTATCTTATCTCCAGTTTATTAAACGAATTTCGATTGAAAATTAATAAAAAAACTTTAAACTTTTCCTCGGTGTTCGCGGAGGTCATCTGTTACCCCCTAATGCGTTGGTATTAAACAATGCAGTGCATAATTATTTTATGATATTTCAAATAGATTTCACTGAATCAAGAAATAGAATTTTCAAAAAAAACATCCTTTGGTTTTGATGATTGTGATTTGAAGACAATGATGACTCACCTTTGATCCTCGTTTTACAGCACTTAACCAGTCGATAAGATCGTAATATTCGTCCCTTCCATCACCCATCCTTTCGGCATGACAACATGAGAGCACCGATGCCAAGGCCACGATCACAATAAGAACACCAGCAACTAAGCTTTTCATCTTGATATATAGTTTTTTAATTTCTCGTACTGAACTGTCTTTTTCCCCTGCAAGAGTCTCCCCCAAGGAGTTGCTGCAAACTGGTTTCTCTTCGCAGACGACGTTTTTCACGGGTTTCTTCCCCCTCAGCGAAGATGGATGATGCTAGTAGCACAAGCACCCGATGCTTTATCTGGAGAAAAGAGAAGGAGAGACAAACGAGTGGTGGTGTGTATTCATGAGACGGAGAGAGGAGTAAAGCAATCACGGAACGTGTCAACCTTGAGTGACTATCTTCATCAGGTGGATGATGACACCATTGGAGCGTTATCTATGCAAATTAGCGTCATGTCCGAGAGCGGCTCCTGATATATATCCCTATTGGCGGGGAGTCGAGGCGTGTGTGGGCGAGCGGCTTTGCCGTGTTTCTGCCAGAAAATGTGCAATCAATGGGAGGAGCCAGCGCGCGTCATAACTTTACCAAATAGATTGACAAGGAACGATCACAAGCAAAGGAAGCAATAGAAATGGTCACCTTGATTAATTCAAGTGGAGAAATCACTGTGTGCGTCAGGAAGATAGCACTGTAATGGTTATCTTTAATAATGCATACAAAAGGCGGGACAATCAAGAACTCACGAAAGTATTTCGTGATGGTTGTGGACTTACAAGATTTCAGTCAGTTAGATATTTTGTTTCTACTTCTCAATTTTGTTTCATGACGTATTACTAACTTCATTACTAGTTATTTCAGAATATTCTTTATTTACACGTGTATCATGGTGCATAATTGATATTTATACATAATCATGTGAAAAAAGGGCTTTGTTTCCGGGTGGTAGATTTCTCATAAGTTCTCATAAACCTGTAATCTTATCACCCACCATCCTAATTTTTGTGAGTGGTATCTGATCTTGGCATTAAGGTTGATTAGAGAAGTGTGACTTACGAAACATACACGTAGGTTCTTTTTATGGGTATGGTAATGGGTATATTATTCCAGATTTACCTTTGGTAAAGCGAGGATTTTTCTTGCCAATCATTCCGGGTTTTAATGTAATCTTAGTTTCTCCCCCAGGAATGTTATTTCGATGGGAACTTATTTACTCCAAATCGTATGTAAGGTAGTAAAAGTTGTATAATATTAGATTGACTAAAATCCAACACACTCATTAGAACATGGAGACATCATGGTAGCAAGGTCATCGAGACTACTAGCTTGGTTTCCTTTATTTTTATTTTGCTTATTAATCGAAGTTTTCAATCTCTTCCAAAAATCAAATTGTTTTCGTAGATTTAACATTCAGTGTATTAAAGTATTGTTTAGAATAAACCCATAACAAACACTTTGATAGGACAAAAAGTTTGTGCTCTCTCCATTGCCTACCGATTGTTTAAATGCACGTAATAGTGCTATTTCGTTTCATATCTTTATTCGAAATCACTCTTTTTCCGTGTTTTATGTAGATGTAATTGCGATTCAATGTAGTTGCACTGTACAGTCTTTTTACGGTAATTGCTTTTTTCATGATAATTTATGATATTTGACTAAATGATAAACTTCTTCGTAGTGTCTCAATATTGTTATTATATGTAAGTTCGGCAGTATGAATAACTTGAGTTCGATTTTAAAATGGTTTATTAAACATGATTTGCAGCAACACGCTGTTTTGTACTTGCATTACAAAATAAAAAGGATATATTTTGAAATGCAAGTTCCATAAAAAGGAATATATACAAGTTGGTTATCACGCCTGCACGCGTAATGATATTTATATCTAGATAGAAAACAAAATACAGTATCAAAGTTGTGAAAAGTTGTTTGACCAGTCAAACTTTCTATGCCAAAACCTTTTTTGTAATCTGCGCTCTTTCAAAAGGTGCTTCTTTTATTCTGTTAAAACCTTCATTGCCTATGTATATACAATATTTATCAGACCAGACAATACCTCGTACGTGGCTTCTCTAGATACGAGGGTGATGGATTGTGATTTAATAATCCAAATATAGGATGGTCGGAGAAATAAAGCGGCGGGGGCAACCTTTGACATCAAATATTTAAACCCTGCTCTGCAAATCTTTCAATTGATTGAAATCAAACTTTGATGGCCTTCCGTGCCCTCTGGTGGGAATGTATTGCTTTGTGATAGATCGCATCCTCGATTGAAATGTAAATCAAATAAAGAGATTAATGAGTATAATAGTATAAAATGACGTGCAGCTTGAGCCCCTTTTCCCCGTGTAAATAAATGACAGAACAAACTCTCCTTTATTGAGACATTCAATATAAAACACCATAAGCAAAGTAATTCTTTCAAAAAATCAGCATCCCACATTACGATTTTAGAGCTCACAAACCGATGGGCTGTCTCTCCAGTAATTAAAGTGAAATTCAATTATTGTTAATGGATCTCATATTTTTCAGTTTTTTCCTCTTCTGTAAACCTTTTCACATGATGATGCTAGCTACCGATTTTGATTGTGTAATATGGAGCTTATGTTGCGATGTGTAAAAAAAGAGGCGTTATAATATCATATTTATATCAATTCAATAATATATCCGTTTTCAATAGCAGTAATAGAAATATAGCTATTTTCTTTTTTTGCCACAATATTCTTAAAATCTCATCGAGCAGGAGGAATGAAAACCCCATGCTATTAGAATATAGCTATCTTTTGAAATGTTATAAGAAATGGTCGTTGTTCAAGTAATAACAGATCTTCTGAGTAACGTTTCAGTGTGATATTGGCAAAAGAGATTTCAGACCTCAAATTCTATGGAAGGCATCTACAACATTCAATCGATTTTTATTATTTAGTTTTTTCCTTTCAGAAAAGAACATCTTTGAGTCAAAATTAATTTCGCAAGTTGAGTGATTAACGGAGGTCATACTTTTTGCAAATTTCACAAGCATGACGCTGTATCATTCCTTGGGCATGTCGGAAGTAGACTTTTTCGAAAGTAAAAAGACCTCTTCCGTAGCAAACGTTAGCGGGACATTGATTTCATCGTTCTTCTAAGTGAGGTGGTTGCATTTTGTAGTCATGCAACAAAGCGTGTAATCGCTATTTGGGTCAGCCTTCAATGCCAGAGCCATCGAATTCGCGTTAACGAAGTACGCAGAGACACCACCATATACACTCACCCCTTCACGCACAATGAATTCATACACACTCACCCCGTCACGCACAATGAAACCATACACACTCACCCCGTCACGCACAATGAAACCCCACACACACTCGGGCCGCCCCGCGCACAGTTATTGCTCACGTGTGCGTTTTAATACGAAGGGATGCATTGGGGTGTATCACACGTCTCCTTATATTGTCGACCACCCCAAAATTTCCTGTCAATTCCCAGAAGTCAATGAAGTCCTATTCTATTAAAAACCCAACATGGATATTTTGATTCGCCCTTAAATTAGCCAAATCGTCGCTTCTCCTTAGGGCAATGTTCGATCCTACCAACAGGGGTATCCGCGCAAAAATAGCAACCATCTGTACTTTCCGTCGTTTCCGCCAAATACCTGAGGTTCCATTTAACTTGAACAATTCGATAAACTCACCTCCAGGTGACAGGAGGTGAAGACACTTTTCATAAACCACAACCCCCTCAATTTTTCCCTGTGTGGTTCTCATACAAGAACCCGTGTCTGATTTGTTTCCCTTGAACACAGTGTCATTGAACTCGTCGCCTGTTATATTTCACTTGCGTAATTCGGAAAGGATATAGATACCATCGTATCTCCTGAAAGAATGAAATGAGAATTATGTTTCCCGGAAATTTCACCCATTCTTTAAACTACACGAAAACGAAATGCTGGCTGAGGCCGACTGATTTAAGCTTGATCTCAGATATTGCGCATTCATTTCTATTTCAAACCAAACTATTGATGAATGCAAACGAAAACGAAACAGTACTTCTTAATTAATTACAATGTTACTATTTCCTATATGTTTGAAAATATGCATCGAAACATGTTTACCTGTTTTAAGTGAGTTTGGATAGAGATTCACCTATTCTGAAAAAAACGAAATGTCTAAATTGAATTCGACAAATTTTGTCGACATTATGAGAAATTTATGAAAGGACAAAATAATATTTCGACTGGTTTATGATTAGAAGTGGGTCACATAATTTTACCAAGCAAATGATAATTTAAATTATACCATTTCATCAATTTTCCAATCGGATTTCCAAACATGATACTGCCCACAGTTTGTGACACGTGCATATACAAGACATTGAGTAGTCAAATATTAGGTTGAAAGCTTTTTGACGTTTTGAAATCGGGATTCATCATTGACCACGGAAAATTTGAGTGGGGTGTTCCCACTGATAGATTTTTTTTCTAAATCTGCCAATTTGTTTTTCTTTCTATATAAGTCTAATGTAACCCACCATTAAGGTGTGTAAGGGTGTCGTGGTCTAGTGGATACGTCGGACTGTCGAACACCTGTTTAGCGGTTCGAGTCCCGCCGTGGCGCAAATATCATTAGGCAAGACAAGAAAATAGCCTTTATTTGTCTCCACACAGGCGTTAAATGGGTAGGAAGTAGGAAGTAAATGTAATATAGGAGCATCTTAAGCATCTTGTGTGGTGGGTATGTGCATTGTACAAATATCAATTATTGTTATTATATTTATCATTTTAATTATTAAAGTTATTATTATTATAAAGGCGTATCATGGACGTTTTTTTTTTTTTTTTTTTTTTTTTTTGGGGGGGGGGGTAAAAACAAAGCAAGCAGGGAGTTGTGATGGAAACATGGAAAAAGAATAATATTTCAAGGGGATACTATAGGCGCAGTGAGAACGGACAGCAGTTTGAGGAGAAACCCAAGAAACTTGTGACATGTCTCTTCAAATCTCAAGGGCTGGCTAAATAGCAGTCAAGTGTGCCGTGATTGAGGTGCAATAATTATTTTACAGAGCAGTACAGAAACATAAATGTCAATACGTGGGATTGTGTCTACTCTCCTCGTGGTTTCCTCCCGTCAATAAACACGGTAGATACTTATTTTATGATTAATTATCTATGTAGGATCTCTCTTTATGTCACATATCTCTTGCTCATCATATCCCTTAAGAAAGGCTACCTAGAGTAGACGTTGAAGGGCTGAGTATGCTTTTAAGGGTAAGTCCTCACCTTTATTTACATACTTCTTTTCCAAGTACACATCCATTAGCATCACTTAGCCGTGCAATTATGTCAATTAAAAGACTCAACTTAATTTGTCATTGACGCGGATAACGACTATGGTTATTTCAGGAAGCAGTTGATTTAATACCCGCCTTTTATAATTATTGTTGGTATAATTTCTCTTTTTACGTCATTATCTTTTCTGTTGGATAATATTTCCACTCTGACCAGTCGCCGACATTTCCGATATGTAAACATGCCTCCCTCTCATAGCTTCTCCCCCAGTTCCCCTGTCCACCGTTATGGAACGAATGGTCACAGCTCTCAATGACCATATGTACCATGACTCCGGAGAGGGTAAATAATACCGTGAATGGAGAGGGATATTCTACCCACTGTCGCCCTGGTACTGCTGCATTTCTTTTGAATTATCATTTACAAGCAAGGTGGTCCGAAGGTGGTAAACACGGTTTGAGAGAAAAGAGAACTCCAGATGCAGCTGAATGGAGGCTAGACATGCTACAGCTCTAGGACCCTTGCTACAGGTGGGGAGGGGGGGGGGGGGAGGGGTGAAATAAGTGAATGCAGAGAAAAAACAAAAGGAAGAAAAGAAAAATTTGCGAAGCAGTAGCCAGTTTATAAGTATAGGCCTATCTATATACAAAAAAAGAGGAAGATTGCACCCCTCTCACCCCATGAATCCATGTTATTTCCATTCACCTATTACACGACCGGTAGCTCCCTCCCTTTGACGTCAGTGCCCCTGCCCCCTCCCTCTTAATGACTAGTGGGCCCACGCTACGCGAAAGTGAGTGAGGAGTATGGTGTCATTAGTAGGGGAAACTAATCACAAATAATCACTCTGTCATGTCCGCACCTGATTCTTCAAAGTAGGGGTGCAAATTGGGGAACTCTATGAAAAAATGACCAAAACCAAGGATTTTGTAAAGGATGCGCTTTTTGACGTAGTATTCATTCGAGCAAAACCCATGTTCTCCTTCACCTGGCATATATATTATGTAAATATGACTCTATTAGGAGCATTATCAGCCTATAACTCCTCTCTAATTCAAGTAAATCTGTTAAGCGTGACAGAACTTTCTGGGATTTGTTTTTAATTGCAGGATTCACATTTGTGAGAAAATAAGGGGGAAAATACTTATTTAGTAAGCATGTTGGTTGGCTTGTCGAAAAAAATTACATTCCATCATATCAACTATGATTTTTGATGAAAAATAAAGAATCTTTATATTGCATAGTACGCCTTCCCTAATGCATATAAATATTTAATATGTGATATGGCTTTGAGCCTCTCGACTTTTTCTTGAAATAAGGGATTAGGTGATTGTGCGAAATTGAGATAAAATTGTTACTTGGGTATGTGCACGATGCATTATGCATGCTCATTATCGTTATGACGCGGAACCCTGTTGGAAGCCTCGGGTCTTTTCACATTTCGATGAATAATCAAAACCGTCAGATCGGTGCACTTAAATTACCGATTTTTAATACATGAAGTGTGCCATTGCTTTGTCAACTTAGATCCAAGCACTTTTTATGTTGCTGACGGTACCACTTACTTTTTGTTTTGAACTTGGAGAAAACACAAAAGCATATGGGATTGATAAATTGGCATTTCTGTTCAGGAATCGTACTATTTGTCATGAAGGAACGGCATTTATCTGATGAGGAAATGTTGTATTTGTTGTTCTTGTTGTTGTTGGTGTTGTCGTTCTTGTTGTTGCTGGTTCTGTTGTTTGGTTAGTTTCAACGGCAGTTGTCATTCATTGAATTAAGTATTTACGCTAACATTATCTACATCAATTTAAAACCCATGATCTTTGGTTCCACAGGCGGACGCTTAACCGGCTGGGTCAACTCACCTCCTCAATAATCTTCCTAAAAAGATTTTCTTTAAAGATATTTATAGATATTTCACGTTTGCAAAAAGTTCAGTCGGCATAAAGTAATTTTGCTTCATCCCCTCCACCCGAAAGTGGAAGCTTTTCTTGTATTATGCCAATAACATTCATATCAGATTTGCGGAATTACCGACTATTTTACGACGGCAATAAGTGAGACTTCCCTTTTCATACTGCACTGGGAAGCAATTTGTTCTACATCTCTTGGCGGCAAAAGAAAATAGCCCCAGGAAAATGGCGAAGTTTCATTCCTTTCAACGATTCCGCCAAATTATGCCAGGCAAAAATAATGCCCGGTCACGGGATTTGACAAAATTGTCATACTTGCGAAAAGAGTGTTAATATTGAACAGAGAGAGAGTTTCTTTATCGAGAGGTTTTTCGATCACAGAAGCAATTTTTGAGCGATTAGAAAACTGTACAGATTTCGTGTGGCGGCTGCCTCAGGTTAAATCCATTAACTGTGCTACTCATTGCTTTTTTCCCCTCGCTCTCTCTTACTTCGTGCTAAGAGTATTAAATCCGATGAAGTAAATGATGTAAATCTGTGTTCCATTAAGTTAGTTAAACTTTATTCATAAAGTACAGGTTATAATGAAAGAAAAAGGTTCATATTATAACCCGTTTCATTATATTGAGAAATCGAGGATAATAAGGGCAAATGCAAGCACTATTGAACGCCCATGAGTATTGTCCTATCGCGACAAAAAGCGATTTTATAAGGACTTGTAATTATTCGTTGTGCAAAAGTTTACTCAACCATTTGCTATGATGTAATTTATAGCTTGCCTCCCTGCGTAATAGAAAACAATGAAGTAAAACGAATTATATTCTTTCATTTATACTTATGGATGAAATAACCATGTGTATTCTAAGCGTTTCTTTTTCTACACTTCTGCAAACTTTCATGTCTAATTTATATGCACCCCATTAATATGGCTATAGTTCATTTACATTGTCATTGAACTTACTGCAGGGTTCACCCTCTTATTAATGCCAGGCAATGTATACATTTCTTTTTCATGTTGGTAAAAATACAAATGATAAAGATCTAGTTTAAAAAAATGTATATTATCATATTAATTTCAGAAATAAGATAAGGCGTTTTATCACTATTTAGGAATGACGACACATTTTTGCTTTCCTATCATCTATGTTGAAAGGTATATAAAGATGATGACGTATGTAAATCTCTGTTGTGACGTAATATCATATCGACATCGGTGTGACGATTTGCGCCATTCAATTCCGCTGGATTAATGATATCTTCTTCCAATAAACGTACAAGGCAATATCGAGCGACAACCAATGCTCGTCATTCCTTCTTTTATTCCGCTAAAAGTTTATCGATCCGAGAAATGGCGACCGCGAAAGGCGACAATTATTGTCTATCTTCGCTCACCTTACGATCCAGGTATACGGCCTATTTTATATTCTTTCATTTCAAAAGTATTGCGAATTATTTTCGTTTCCGCCCCCGCCCACTCCCCATATTCTGCTTTGGTATATCAAATGATGAGATGGCACTGATCACAAAGTAATCGACTTTGTTCCATAAAATAACATTTTTCGAATTCAATTTGGTTTTAACTTATACGAAAATAATATTTTGTTCTTAGTTAAAGATAAAAACTCACTAAGCCCACTCTGTAATTGTAAATAGTTTACTAGTTATACATTTAAATGGTAACCCGTTTTAATATAAGGGAAAAAATGAATGCTATACAGATTCAACGTCATCACTACCTCTTTCAAAATAATGATCGTCATTAAGTCTGACGTAGGCCGATGATAAATTTCCTTCAAGTTTGCCTCGATCGCAGCGTATACTAATTGAAATGTTTTATAAGGGAAAACAAACATGCGGCGTGGTATATTGGTCATGTACTAGTATCAGTGAATGGACAGCATTATTACAATTATTACAATTTTTAGACTGTATCTTTTCATTGAAGAAAACGACATCAAGGACTTTGAAGCAGTCATCTCAGAAAAATTCTAGAGTGTGACGTCATACTGGCCAAGTTGTCGACGTCGCTGATTCCAAACAATTTTAGTGCTATACAGTGATGTGATGATCACACCAGCTCCAAACACTAAATTTTTGCGCTCCAGCCCATTGCTTGAATGATTTCGCGGTGAACCTCAAGCGCAGGCTCTGTCGTATAGAACCAGAAAATGGACGACGAACGAATATGACGTTAGTAATTATATACCCTTCATAGAAATGATAGAAAATCTTTTGAGGATGACGCAATAACGCCATTGTCATGTTCGCACGTCGCAATAGCTGACGCGCAAGTGTTTGTGGTCGAATTGAAGTAATATAGCATTTGCATATGGCGTCATAGTAAAATTATGGCAATGTCTTGCATTCGTCATAAGGACGGGATACAAAGTCTACCTCTATACGTATAGGATTCTTTAAAAAATATCAAATGTCCATAATCACTATCCATTTACAGTTCAAATTTGTTATTTAACCATTTCACAATCAGCGGATAAATGGAAACGAATCAAACCAATTTTCTCCACCGTCTGTTGACATCACGTCAAAGAATTTCGATTTCCAATGAATAAATTATCCTTCTTTGACGGGCTGGATAGAAGCTAAAGGTTTAGGTTTTAAGGAACGATATCCAAGCAATTATAATCACAGCCCTTGACTGTGTCATAAATCCTTTCGCTAGAGGGGGAGGGGTGATATAACTCAGAAAGTTATTTCTTGCGCAAACACACATATTATACACGACTCATGGATAACAAATATGAGATTTGAGATAAAACAACGACAAACAAACAAACACAGAACATGGGACTCGTATACGGTAGTTTGTTAACCCATTTCAATTAATTTTAATAGCATTTTAAAGAGTCACTGATAGCATTTTTTCCCTTCAAATTTTAGACAACTAATGAATTTAACATTATTTCTTTTCATTGAAAAGTGGGGGTACATTTGTAGGGGCCATCTCTCATCTCCTTCGAAAGCAGGGTAAGTCCCCCCCCCCCTCCCCCACCAGGGGGGTGTTTCACGAATCTTGTCATTAGTGACAAAAGACAATTCTTGTTATAAGCTACTGAAATCCTTGCTTTTCACTGGTTTTGTCATTTGTCATTGGAAAAAGGCTTTGTGAAACAGGTCCCAGGACTTACATCCCGTGTACTCTTCCATCATCACTTCGGGCAAATGCACGATTATTACTTCAGGGAAAGCGACTTGGGTGTGGATGCCCAGTCCCATGCCTAAACATTCGAGTTAGATAGCATAAATACAAACGTTAAAGTTTTATTGGGAGTGACTGTAACTTGTTGTATGACCGGTCACGTGACCAGGGACCTATAGGCCCTGTATCGCATTGTATATTATTTCAAGGATTATGGTCAGGTCAAAATTTGTTAGACCACAGTTACACCTGACTGACAAAACACCGACCAAGAAATGGCATTACGTCGAGTGGCCAAAATTCCGTCTGTTTTGAGTCGGTTTGGCGATGGGACTGGGGTATTATACCAAAAATCTCCTCCCGTGTATCGTGAAACTTCTAGGTTATAGTATTGTTAAAGGTATTACAAAGTTTTGGTATGGGGTCATGAATTTGGTTCAAATGAACATATTGGAAGCATATGCGATCCTACAATATTCAGTGATCGTTGTCGCGGTTGAAATCGAGTCTAAAGTTATGAAATTGTAAATAATAAATTCTTTATGTTGTATAGCTCCCTCTTAAGGTCAAAATATTAATTAAGCTATGAAACAATGTTTCTTGACTAAAATCTACCGATTAGCTATTCCCGTTTGGAAATTTTATATCACAACTACATATTCTGAGATTTTCATGGTCGCAGCTACCATTGTACGGCCGTAGGCGCTATTTGAAATTTATCAAAATTTACCAGGAGCACCGGTAAATTTTTATATTCCATTTTTCGCGAAAGCAGAAGTGTTTTAGGGGCTAAATTTTCTAGTGCTTATAAAACATCCACAGGGGCATCCAAATATATCAAAATTGTAAAGAATCACTATGCAACCAATTTTCAAAATTTCCCAAAACTTTGTATTACCTTTAACGGAAGAAGAGGGAATGATTTATCGCGTTGATACGATACTGAAAGTGCGACAATAAATCAAGATCGAGGTGGACTGCCCTTTGTTGGGAAGAAGAAGAAGAAATAGAAAAATAATTGCGATATAGTAGAAATTGATTCTAATCAGTTAAAAAGATATTGTTTATATTAAGAATCCAAGGCAGTCTGTATAAAGCCGTGTTGATCTGTGTTTATTCTAAAAAAAGCCATTTGATTTTAATTGACGGAGCTGGAGCGCAATAGGGGTGGTATTCTTTCATGTTAGTAAAATGATGTTAATTATCATACCAAATATAAATTAGGACGGGTCATAAGTTTATGTCTGCGCTTCACTGACTTCGTTCCCGTAGAGTAAAAAGAGACTCGTGCACATGCACCAAGGTTACAGATTAAAAACAAAAAAATACATAGTAGTATTTGTAGTATGTGAGAAGTAATAATCCTAATATACATAGTAGTGTAAGAAAAATCATTTACCTACAACATAATCGAGAAGTTGATTATATAATTCTATACATTTCTTGGGGTAACTTTTAATGTCAAGGTTCTTTTTCAGGTAATATCTCAAACCATGTTTTCAACATTCCACTTGAAATGTTAAAAGCTTTAAGTCGCAGGACTTGATTGTAGTACAGCATTTGATTTATTTGACATTTAAAGGAGATTTAGAAGAGATTTTAATGTAATAACCTGGATCTTCTTTTTATTGTGTGGGTTGAAAAAGTTGTAAATTATGTACATAATTTATCTTGGAGGGCAAGAAGAAACTGGCTTCACGAAGTAGGTTCCTTTCTTCCTGTGTGTATTATGGCAAATCCACATCATATCACAAATGTTGAAGGCAGCATTGAATGCTGGTAAATATTCGAAAGATTTGTTTGAATTTTATCATTCTCTTTTCTCTATCAGAAGTGTTCCCTGGACACAATTGCCCTTCAAACATTTGAAATAATACGAGAACTAGATGTCAATATTAGTCCAAACATTTTTGCCACATTGTGTATCGTCCCATACATCCCTTTCTGTTTGCATTCTGTGTGATTTTTTAACAAGATTAAATCAACTTCTCCTCATTTTTATAGTTCCAAAAATCAGAGTTCATACATCAATCGTCTTGTATTTTATAATCTGCCTCTCCCAATTGCCTCCTAGCAGTTTTATCCGTAATGAAATTCTACTTCTTCTACTTCTATTCTGCTACTTGTCAAAGCCTGTTCAGCATCTAGACAAGGGTGATCTTCTTCCGACGGTGGACGGTTTGTGTGAATTTGTGCCGAAATTTATAATTGTGTGACCATCTACTATATCGTTAACCTTATTCCACTTCTAGATCTGTTTCCAGGGTATATCGTCCTCCCCCTGGACAAGTATCTTCCTGTGCTATTCCATTAGCGCAAAAGAATATTTCAAATTTATACATAAGGCATAGTAATTATGCTTCATTCTTATACACTCTCGATTCGTATCATGTGCTGTACTTGTAGACTCAAAACACATAATTCTACAGATCGATAAATCCAATATTGGTTTTTCATCCAAAAATGGACCATCTTATTTACCAGCCCTATTTCTAATCTCCTCGCAGAAAACAAAGTGTTTGTTTATCGATATTTTGATGGTTCTACTGGCCTTCGCAGTTTTGAAGGACGTTTTGGGATACCACTCTGCTCCATTTTTGTCTATATAAACATCCCAACCCAAGAGTTTCGTTCAATTATCGTCGGTGGGAGACAAAGCTCCGGCAGGGTGTGAGGAGGACAACATGTATATTTGTACAGGGATGAGGCAAGGACGGCTAACATCGTTGTGGAAATACGAGATATCCCACCCCCGCTTCATTACAAATATTAACGGGATGGTGGTAGATTGAGGTCCCACGCTGCTGCGAAATGAAAAGCCACCAAATCTGAGACCCAATTCAAAGTTAACCCATTTCTATGCGCTTCAGACTGAAATATGTGTCTTCTGTTAATCATAGACATGAGTTGTATAGTACGGGAATAAACGCAGATGAATTGTGTTTTTTCGCTGAAACTTGTATGTTACCATTAAATCCTGTTTATTTGTCTTTTTCTAATCATATAACTTTCCCCGCTACGGTCTTGAATATTCGAAAATCCCCTTTGTTCATTCAAAAGGGATATATTTCATAATTTGTTAAGGGAAGGAAACATGTGCAAAATTGCAATATAAGAGGCACCGCGTTAGATGCGTGGTTTTCCCATGTATTTTTCTCCCACAAAAATGTGATACTCTTATGTGTCTAGTCGTTTTTTCCTTATTCTTCGTTTTTTGCTTTAATCTCCCTTTATTATTTACATTCATATAATGTAACGTTTCCACGAAAAACTAAGGTTCACTTGATCAGCCTACAGTTTTCTTGCAGTCCGGCTCAGAATGCCATCTACTTTGACTCCGGTGTAATATTTCCAAGTATGATCGGCCTGTCTGCGTGTACCCTTGGTATTTGCGAGGCGAATTAGAATAGGCATGTGGTCTATTTATATAATTCAAAGAAATGTTTATATAGGCAAATATTAACAAATAAAAATCCTCTTTAAATTGTCGACATTTGGGCACCATCTTTACAACGAGCAGTTGCGATAAATCGCAGCTTATTTGCAACTGACATCATTTGCAACTATGAACATAAGAGATAGGGAACGGCAAAGTTGCGATTGAGTGGAGGGATTGCGGGTGATTTAGATTTATCGCAACTCTTTATTTAAAGACAAGGCCTGTTTCTAGTTGTAAAAGATGCTAAATCGGCGATATCACTTTTGTAAAATTTTCAACATTAACAAAACAACAATCGAAAGGGGGTGTTACACTCCATATGCCCATCTAACTACATCCCTTACTCCTGCCTTTCCACTGCCTACCACTTCTTTTAAAAGAAAATGTGGAAGGCAGAAGAAATACCGAATTTAAGAAAAACGTTTCTTGGTTTTTTGTTATCTTCACGAGATGTGAAACGAGTGTAGTTTAAAATAAAAATTGCTTGTTAAAGCAAAATACTTTGCACAAAATGAAATGTAAAATATAATTATATTATGTCGCAGGGAAGAGTGTTAGAACATGTAGAATAATGTCCGTCGAGGACGTTTGAGGGAATGATAAAGACGAGATCAGCTAATGGCCAGTAATGTAGACCATGATTATATTGGTAATCTATTTGAGGCGCGCGTTAATATTAACTATTTTTCACCACGATTAGAACGAATCGACTCCCTTTCCCCTTTTTTATTCCTTGCATTAAATGTTAGCATAGTGATTTGCATCATTAATCAAGTTGTGTACACTGCATCAGTTTTGGTTTGCTCCTAGTTATTTTAAGCCATAATACCCGATATACGAGGCGTAATTGTATTTAGACGGTAGTAATTACTACCTAATCGAGCACATGATTAAGGTTAATACTACACAACACAGCGATGATAATAGCGTAATTGACACCGATGGTATGGCATTAGCGTTACTTCGCATGCCATGGTGTATCATACGTCTAAAAAGGAATCTCAACAGATGACATTTTCTTTCTTATCATAGGTCCTGGTGAGGTTCATTAAGAAACGTCGTCCGGAATTTGGGGCATAAAACGACCATTTAAGGTCTGCTCAAAGAACATTAGTCAGTCAAGGTGCCGTCGAATGGATAGGAGGTTTTTTTGTGCAAATCATAGCAGGGAAGGAGTTTCACTCCTACAATGTTTACGTCGTTGACACGATTGATTTGTGAAAAGACCATTTGCTTCAAAGGGCAAGTCGTGGAATCTCGGTTGATTTTTTCACATCTTTATTTCATTTATTAAAGTATAATGGTAGTTAATGATTTCTCATAAAATTATCGAGTCACAGTTAACTTTTTCATCTTGTAGGTTAAAGGTCTTCGGAGCAATGATAGCATTTGCAATGCAGAATCTTACAGTCTTGTTGTAACTGAAGAAAACAAATCATATTCGAAAATTCCAGATAAAAATGAAATTGAATTGAAAATCGATTTCTTCATTATAGTCTAAAAGCCCGAGGCGAAAGTTATATCACATGGTATTAGAAAGGTCATTCTTTTGCCAAATTTACAAATTATATTGCAATTAATCTTCATTTAAATCTCTGCAGGAGATGGCAGTGATAGTACAACACCAAGTTTAAACATTCCATCCTTAATTGGTATCATCGTGCACAAAGCCGTGACAATCAGGGATTAGAAACTGTCATGGAGAACGTAAGAAGCCTCAAGGAGGACATTTTTTATACAGAAATGAGATAAATTTTCCCTTTATGCCGTTGATCTGGTGAACTCAATGGAATCGCTTAATTATTTCCAAATGGTCGGAGCGCTATTGGCGAATGTATAGACATACATGAACATGAAGATAGACTTAGCTATACGGTTAAATGTATCTTTAAAATATGTCTAGAATGATATTGCAATTAATATGAAAAAAACACGATCTTCGTCACTTGGTAGTTCATAGTTTCGAAAAAAAACTTTTCAAAAAGTATTAATCTACTCATGTGCACACAGGTAATTCGTTGACAAAAAACAAGGTAATTTTGCCATCTCGCTACTTGAAAATGAAGTTATTCGAGCACCTAGTTGTCCGAGTTTTCAACAACAAAATTGGGGGGGGGGGGGGTGGTGCATACCCAAGCCCATCTTCGCGTCTCTACTTTGTTTATATGTATACACGTGTGATTGAATCAACACAATATTTATAGATCCCAGGTTAGCCACTAACACTGCAGTCAAGCAAGAGAAAGAGAAAGAGATAGATTTTAGTTCATGCAAAGCTAAACTACACACAAATAAGAATAAATAGTTTGAAAAATATGATGTGAAAATAATTTAAGAATCACCTCACCTAAAAAAAAAAAAGGAAGACACCAACATAACAGAAACACAACACAAATAAACACAAAACCACCTCATTCTTCATAAAAGAGATAGAAACCAAAAGACGACAGTTAGATTATGGGTTGTGTTTTTTCTTCATTATAGGGAGAATTACGTGATAAAGATGCAGGCTATTCTACCCATTGTGTCAATGACTTAGAAATGAATGTATGTCATTGACGTTTGATTGACAAAAATTGAATAGATACCATGAGTAAACTCAATGGCTCACATGGCAGAGATTGTATTCGCAACCATATGCATTCCGCAAATAAGTCTTTTAAAATATTTTTTTCTTCAATATCACGGATAATTCTTGCGAAGTGCCTACATCGCTAATTTTTCTTATTGTTTGGGTAACCATAGAAACTGTCATTCGTTACTTTGATTTATTTCAGACCTACATGTAAAGTATTAGACATAATTATGCGTGAGTATAAAGCTAATTAACCATGATTAACCATCATTTTTGTTCAAAATTAATTGAATAGAAAATAGATTTGATGAGTTGAATGCAGCAAGGGAGGAAAAAAGGGAGAGAGAGAGAAAGAGAGAAAATGGGAGAGTGATAGAGAAATAGAGAAATAGATGGAGGAAGGAATAGTGAAAGACAGCAAGTAAAAACAAAATAAAGTAGAGCAACAGATAGAAATGGTAAGGTAAAGAGAGAAAGAAAGAGAGATTGGTAGATTTTGTTTGCGAGAGAGAAATGGGGGGGGGGGGCGGAAGAGAGAAGGCAACACAAAGTCAGAGTAAGTATCAAATTATAGATGTTGCTATAAAAGATTCTAAATCAACTGATCGCTGTTTTTCTGTTGGAGTTCCACAGGGATCTATTTTGGGCCCGCTCCTATTTTTGATTTATATAGATGATATGTCAGATGTTTTGAAACATGGAAAAATTGTAATGTATGCCGACGACACGACACTTTATGTAAGTGGACCCACCTTTTCGGATGTACAAATTAAATTGCAAAGTGATTTTAATGTTATATGTAGATGGATAAAATGTAATAAACTCTATTTGAATGTTGATAAAACCAAATTTATGATCATCGGAAGTAAACAAAGATTAAACCATTTTAAAAATGACAGTATTACATTAAAGTATGAAGATATATGTGTTGAACAATGTAGGATCTTTAAATGTCTAGGTATTATGATCGATGAAAACATATTATGGTCTGATCATGTAGATTATTTATGTAGAAAAGTCTTTGCCGGACTTGCCATGCTTAGAAGAGTTAAACCATATGTAGATGACATTTCACTGAAATTATTATACACATGTCTCATACAATCACAAAATGATTATTGTTGTGAAATTTGGGGAAACAGGTTTTTAAGTCATATAGATAAGATAACTAAACTACAAAAGAGGGCTGCAAGAATGATTTTAAACTGTAATATGTATACCCCATCAAAGGAATTATTTACTCGCATGAAATGGATACCATTTCAAGAGAGGGTTAAATATTTTAGATGTATATTTGTTTTTAAATGTCTTAACGATTTATCTTCAGACTTTCACAAAGATGTTTTTCAAGAAGTATCAACTCAACATAATTTTTACACACGGCAATGTAATCGTCATGACCTGATTATTGATAAATGTCATACTGAATACCTTAAGAATGCAATAAGTTATGATGGTGCTTCTCTATGGAATAAATTACCTTCTAATATTAAGCAGATAAGTAATGTAAAGACCTTCAAATTGGCACTTAAGAAATATTTTTTCCACCTTGCTGTTGAATCAGGATAGGTTTTGAGGAACACCTTTTTAAAATTATTTTTGACTGCAAGTCTGCCTCTATTTTTCTTTAAGCTCTCTCTCTCGCTTCTTTTACTTAATCCTTTACTCTCTTAGCAAGTGGTCTATTTATAATAGCATTCATCATAATTGACACTGATTAATATGTTTGATATTGTATATTTATTTTTAATATGTAATACTGTTCTATTAATGTATTCAGACCTAATTGTTTGTTTTATCTTTTTAATTGTATATACATGTTTTACAGGGCCTCATGGAAGACCAACTTGTTGTTGAATGGGCTACCCTGGTGAAATATAAATAAATAAATAAATAAATAAATAGATAGAATGAGAATCAGAGAAAGAGAAAGATAGAGGAGGATAGATGTGGCAATGGGAGAGGGAAGATGAGAAAGAAAAGTGGAAGACGCTGAGGGTAAAAGGGTGAGGAAAACATAGGTAGAGAGAGAGAGAGAGAGAGAGAGCGCGCGCTCGCGCGTGTGTGTGTATGTGCATGTGTTTATGATGTGCATGTGTGTGCGAGTGTGAGAGAGAGAAAGGAGAAGTAGAAGGAGTATTCAGGAGGAGGAGGAGAGCTTAAAGCTCAGAATAATGGTGAAAATGAAGAGGTGTAAGGAAGAGAAGAAAGGGTAGTGTAAAAAGGAAAAGACGCAGAGGGCAAAAGGGTGGAAGATGATGGATAGAACTGGGAAAGGGAGATGAAGGAGGGAGAGAACGAAAGAGAGAGATAGATACATTTGAAAGGTAAAAGGAGGGGGAGTAAATGACAGAATCAGGGCGAGACTTCCGTCTCGCAGTCGGATATGCCTGTATCTTTCAGCAGGGGAAAAGCGTCGACGTTTATTAATAATGTCCGATCTACGGTAGTATTGAAGGAAACGCCGATGAAAATAGACAGACAACCGCAAAGATGGAGCGAAAAAAAAGCACCAAAGGAACAACAAAGGGGGCTTTATCCGTTCCTCCTGCCTCCCCTGGCGGTATCTGTGGAGTGAACAATATCACACTCACATCATCAGTCAGCTGAGAGATATCGTGGTTATTGGGTATGATCAAGCGTTATGTAAAGCTTAATGAAGCAAGAACAATCTCCACCTCTTTAACGATGGAGGAAAATAAAATCTGATACAATGAACAGCCTCCAAACAAGGATTTTTATTTTGCATTTTAATCATCCTGTCATCACAACCGAGCATGGATTTTATCGTGTTTTTGTTTGGTGTGTGTATGTGTGTGTTTAGAATAGTGAACATTAGAGAAGAACAGAGTCTTATAATATTGAGGGCTATTCTGTCTATTTTTACCACTGAAATAAAATCCAAACTTAGCAAAAGAGGGATATGCTATCATACATCTACGTAAATTCTTAAGTTAGATCGGAACACAAATAACCCTAACCAAGTGAAGGGATACCAATTTCTATCCCAAGCATGATATCAGAATAAAAGTGCCTTGATAATGGAGTGATCTTTTTCGTATATTTTAATTTAAAAATTGTTAAATATAAAATCCGCCTTATATTTTCATCTACATGGAAATGTTTACCTAAGGAAAACCTGCGTTGATAACAATGTTTAATCCTTCATTCTTTTACCTAATTCCTCTTGCCCAAGGCACTGTGTGCTCTTATGTAATTTCTGAATATATTTTACGAATTTGATGATAATTTGACAGGTCGGTCACTTGTTAATTTCGTTGTAAGCGCTTAGAAACGAAAAGTTGAAAAAAGGACATGGCGATATTTTATGTCTTGACTGACGTAACAAGTTTGATATAACATCTAATTGTGTTCTGTTCCCCGCTGTTTTCCTGCCGTTGCTCAGTAATATCTTCTCCCACATAGGCCCGTGGGCCAGATTACAGGATACGATGGATATTTGACAACGGCCAAAGGTGATAAACTTTTAATAACTTTTATTGAGTAGCATGGCGCTTTTTGTGACGTTTCATTCGGTTTATCCAACTATTACTTAATTAGTATAAGGAAACGCGCAATATGCCTTCCCCAGGCGACAGGCAATGCGGCGATACCTACTGCTGTCAGAATGTGAGAATAAAAGGGCATTCACGCACACCACAATTCACATTTAAGGCTGTACTATTCCTATATACTAAAAGTTGGTGAATAGAAATAAAAGATTATAAATAGAGATGTCGATTATGAAACAAAGAGAATATTACTAGAAAAGATAGAATGAAATAAGTCATAGCTTGCTTTTTATTTGTTGTCGTCGAAACTACTACATCTTACACTTACAATATTTAGAATAGGCAAAAATTATCGTAAAATATTTGAAAATATTCCATTAATTAATTCATTTACTTTTGTGCCTTGAGAGAAAAGTCTTATACATACAAAATAACCCCCAATAAGTTACATTATTCAAAGTTATATTATACAAATCTAAGAAATATAACGACATTGATATGAAACACAAATTTATATTCGAAACGACTTTTAATTTAAGATTTTGCAAAATGTGTTGTGTGGCAAGATGCAGCCATCAGCCCCACCCCCCTCCTCCCCCTCTTGTCTGTATAACACCCGCATATGATATGGGATCGTTTTTTAATACTAATTTATAGGGGATGGTAATCAGTGAAACACTCCGTTCCAGTTTTTTGTTTTGTCATTTGTTGTTATTTGTTATTTTAAGATGACAATTATAAAAGTCAGTATGATATTAAAATTGATCTCATACTACATGTATAAACACTCCACAAAATCTATTCATAAATATTATCATCAATTTTTACGGGAACGGAAAAATTTCAATCAGTATTTTGTTGGACACTATTACAGGGGAAGTCCACTCTAACATTAAGTTGGTTTTGATAGGAGCAGGAGAGCATGTATGTGGAAGTTTGAGCAAATTCTGATTAATAATAAGAAAATTAAGATTGTTTGAATTTGTGATCAATCAATTACGTATCTTGTTAGGTTCCCTTTTATTTGGTCCGCACCAAAAAAGATGGAACTTCTGTTTTGAAAGAAAATTTTCCGATCATAGATACCCCCAATTTAATTATTGCTAATACGTTTCTAAACAACCACATCATTAACTAAAGAAACGAAAGTTCATTAAATATCTAAACAGAGCAAATTGTAGAGGACCTCGCAAGATACGTTACCAATTTGTGTTCACTGATGATTAATGGCAAAAGAATCAGAACTTTCTTATTTTTAATCGGATTTTAATACAATTTAATTGACTTTTTCCTCTCACTTGATATCAAGGCGGACTTCCCCTTTGACGGCAGGGAATATGTAAAGGCTGCATATGATTCATAATGAAACCTGTATGTAAAGTCCTCAATATTTCCGGTTCTATGATTGGTTTGTCACTCTCTCTCTCCCTCCATCTTTCTCTCTTTCCCCCTCTCTCTCTCTCTCTCTCTCTCTCTATAGCAATGTTTAAAACTATTTTACACGTCACCAAGATGGTTATCCAAAGCCGACCAATCCTATATACTCACTCTGTCGATTACCCCCTCCTCTAAAACCGACTGTTTCCCTCTATTTACTCTAGTAGACTGGAAGATTATATGTACTATTTTCTAAATTGGTTTTTGTCATGTAAATCCTCTCGGCATTTTTAATTACAGAAGCGACATTTCTGATGAAAGGCGATCCTAACATTTACCCCCTTACTGTATTGTTTGTATTCAATGTACTTGTACATGGAATGTTTCATATATACAATTTCAATCTTCAGACGAATTGTGGCACTTCGATCAATATTTGTAATGTACAGCTGCCTATTGCAATTAAAACTGAGGCTTCTTTCCATGGAAAATATAAGACACAATTCATTAACTTGTACATGCTACTTGCCTGAAGTTGACCAGTCACAATCCTAGGATTTTAAGAAAAATATTGTAACTTTCATGCTCTATAATTTCTTCCGTTGTGGTTTTATTTACAAATATTTTGCTCTGCAACTTTCAAGCAGTGAATAATTTCATATTTATATTCATCAAAATCAATCTGAGTTGGTATTTTGTTTTAAAAGAAAATTAAATATAAAGCAAGCAAGCAAAGAAGGATTAATTAAAGTCTGTCATTTTCTTTTTGAGTGTGTCGCCAACCCTCCCCCAAAAGAAAAATATATATACCATAACAAAATATCACACACATCAATTTCTAGTGAGTAATTTGCTTTTGAGTGCTATTCATTCATTTTCATTCTTATTACACAGTTTAATAACTGACGTACTTCGGTTCAGGTTTTTTTCCTAGATTCTAATATTAAATTTCCTTTGATAATCATCTCATTGGAAGTATGAATTTCAATGTACAATTTCTACAGAGAGTTCACAAACTATGATATACCTTTACTGCGAATGCGCTAGAATCAAATTAAACTAGCTTATATCAGAGGAAACTGTCACTTGTAGATTCCTATTTTCGTCTAATATTCAGTAATGCTATTAGTATTACATTTCTTGATGCATAAGAAATGTCATGTTTTAAGAGTTTCTTTATTCTTTCTGATTAATTCGCACCCAACGGCAAACGCTTTGATCACCCCGTACTCATTCCTTGGCGGAACATCATTCCTGTTTAGTTTCCATATTTGATATTCTGCATAATTTCATCTGTCCTTGAGGATAACGATGAATAGCAGCTTTTTGAAATCTCAAATACAGAATTAAGATAATTGCTCTCTCTCTCTCTCGCTCTCTCTCTCTCTCTCTCTTCTCTCTCTCTCTCTCGTCTCTCTCTCAATCTCTCTGTCTCGAAAGAAAGAAAGAAAAACAGTCCATTTCGTTTAAAAAGAATTAACCCAAATATAATATCCAACAAATAAATTGGAGATGTATTATTTTTAAATTACAAATTTTTTATCGTCTTGATATTTATAAATCACGTTATCAACGAGTTACTTACTAAGATAGCCAGGGATAAAGGTAATTTTGTTTTTCATTGTTTCATTTACACTTCACACTCAACGATGGGTGGTTTGAAACATAATATAGAAAGCAAAAATCGACAGATTTTTCCCCCCTGCAAATATATCCATCATATAATGTATGACTGGGCGAAAAAAAAAAATGATATTGCTAGAAACGTTAAAATCCTCTATTCCCGAATACATTCATGCAGAATCCAAACAATTGGGAAGACATGAAAATAATAAATAGTACCGTAATGAATTTCACTCCGGGGCTGACTCACAGGTATAACCAGTCAATTTCGATTTTAAAACGCAATTTCTTTTGAGTTTCCCGGTGTCATGACATTTGCTGATTTGTCTGCAGCGTTGGAAAAAAGTAAAATGATTTTTTAGTATGCTTTTTTTCTATTTTCTATCCTTTAAATCAATATCGCCTCTGCATTATTATACTCATATAACTATACATACGCATGTGTAAATGTGCATATTTTTTTTTTGTGTGTGTAGATTTGTATGTATTTAATATTTTATATGTTATAGGCCTATATTATGTTTTGTGGGTTCATATTCCATCAATAATCCCAAGGAATAATTGTCATTGCATGTTTTATGATATGACTTTGGGCACTATTTTAAAATTCATGAGATATGCATATTCCTGGTTTATATAATTACATTCATCATCATGTAATAAGTATATTTGATGAGTTAATGAATAAAAGCACGGAAGCAATAAGCGCATGCATACAGATACATAATGTCTTTTGATGCAAATGTAGTTCAATTATGAATTTAGACAGAATAAATAAAGAGGAAAAAAAATACATTATTTTATAGGTCGTCTGTTCATAAATGTAATTGAAGTTAGCACCCTTACCGGATACCATACAATGCTGTATATCTGCGCATTATATTGTGTAGGTGCTATGCCAAAAAAAGTGGTTTGTTTCAAATTTTCTCGCCGAAGCACCCAAGCCAGAGGGCTATTTGTATTTATTTGTTTCTCAAAGGAATTTATGATTTCAAAGAGGGATTTGATTGAAGCGGTAATGCGATTTTAAGGTGAAAGATGGCATCGGAAAGTGTCTAATTCCCATATCAATTACTCGCTTGCCGTAAGTGGCAATGATAGTATGAGTCATTTCTGGCTTTATGACTTAATAATTCTATTTGGCTCTGTATGACTGTTCATGTTGACTTGTTTGATTTGTTTATAACTTTGATCATTTGTTTGATTTCGATTAAAATCTGTTTACAGCCTGTCAAATTCACTCGACGTTTTTGTTTGAAAAGCATATCGGATGTTTAAAATCGTCTTGACTCACTGGCTACGCATGAAGCGGAAAATAAATTATGATGATGATGATAAAAATGAAAAAAGTAATCGTCATAGCAATGATAAAGATAATAGAAATAATAATAATAATAATAATAATAATACAAATAATAATAGAAACAAAGAAAACAACATATTCCCCAGAATAGACAACCCCCGAATTATGTTGTCCTTTTTTAGCTTTCAAAATGTATTGTAGAAACTTATTAACTACTCGGTTTATATATACAACGGGGGGAAAAAAAATCAATTTGACCTAAATCCATTATTCTAAGATATCATGTTTGTTTGTAATTTTCAATTAATCTTAAGTGTATTGAGATTAGTAAATTTAGGGCAGTATTATTTTGTTTTCTTCTTGTATTATCGATGTTTTTTCAAAATCTATTTTACGCATGATTATTTTTCATAAGCATATGGAATTAGAACACGAATTACCTTCTTCATTTAAATAGTATACCCTGTTTGTCATCTTTTATTTCATAATGTTTGAAGAGGAAGTCCACCCTGATTTGAAGTTGTTTTCGATAAAATCAGAAAAAAATCATTGAAGATTTGAGAAAAACCTTTTAAAAAACAAAGTTATGAATATTAAATTTGATCAAACACAAATTGGCAACTCTGTGACGATTTTTCCGTATTTCATTTTTCTTTTACTGTTAAGAATAACAAAGTAATACTTATGGATCATTCAACCTTTATATGTAATTAATGCACATGTGTTTTTAATATACACAACACGTGTATGACGAAATAAAAATTCCTTAATCAGGACATACGCAGATAAGAGTAAATGGGAAATTAATAAATTTGCTTTTTAGAACAAATGGCTTAAAATTTCATTTATCTGATGTTCTCATTTGTCTGCTTTAAAGGTACTATGTCCCTTTTGCAGCCAACCTCAAATTCTGTAGAACTTTGCAGGAATTATGAATATGTCATGTATGTCCTATCTGTGAAATTTAACCGTTAGCAGTGTCCTCATATTCAAATTATGCAAGGAAACCCGTTTACTTGCAAGACTTCACTGTCAGACACTGGTGACTGACTGGCTTTTTTTCTTCTTTGGTAATAACATACATGAAAAGAGTTGTAAAGGGTACATGAGCATTTGTCTACATCAATCAATAACCCACTTCTTGTGATGGCCAAGATTAAACTGATTGAATCTTTGCGCAGCATAAAACGTATGACCATTCGGTACAATTTTCTGAAAATCAAGACTATTACTTTTGGGCTCTATAGCCCTAAAGTCGATTTGACAACTAATAGTCATTATTTTCCCACTTGAAGACATTTTCAAGCCCCACCTTTTTTAGGGAAGTTCTAAATAAGTATTATCTTTCAAATGCAGTTGGAATATAACTTTATCATTTTTTTGGCCTGCAAATGGGACAAAGTACCTTTAATGAAGACAAAAAATCAGTCTATACTTCCTCTATAAAAGCAAGATGATTTGTTTTAATTAAATAAATGACACTATTTGAGTTGTGTCGAATATAGATTTTTGTTTACTTTTAGTTGTGAATTGTTATTTTGTACCACACTCTTCTCGAGCAAACCATAATAAACTAAAACAAACCAAAATAAAACAAAATGAAACAAAATGAAACATCAACAAACAGAACAAATCACGAATAAAAAAAAGTCCCACCAGAAATCTCTCAAACCCCAATTGCCTGGCAATGTACCCTTCTTGGGTCAAAAACTGTCAGACAACACATACAAATTTATATCGAAAGTTTTGATCTTTTTTTATCATAAAATATGGGGTCATCTGTACGAAGAGAAATCATCATGAAGCTTTCAAATATCTACCCATACGCACATGATTGTATGACGAAGGATTTATGCGATATTAAATTCCAACCAATCACAAACGAGAGTCGAACCAATTTTCGAAGCAGAAGTGCATTTGATATTGTATCCTACAGTTGGGTCAACTGAAAGCGATACATACGAATAAAAAGAAAATATGCGAATTCACTAAGCAAAGTAAGAAAAATTTACTTTGTCGCATAAACAATTATAAAAATCAAATATTTCGACATCTATTTTATTGTTTTGCAATGAGTCATTCATCTGTAAAATTAATGGTTCGAATCTGTATTCTTTCTCAAAGTATTTATCTCTAATACACATCTTTAGATAATATCATTTGTATTGTTGTTGTTATTATTATTATTATTATCATCATTGTTATTATCATCATTATCATTAGCAATATTACGAATTATCATTATCACTATCACCTTCATTATTATTTTCATCATCAGCATCATTAAGTTTACTTTCGTCCTCATCATCATTTTCTTTTATATTGCATTATTTCTAAATTATTATAATAACATTTACACAAATATTCAATAATATTCACATCTTCGTTTTGTTTTCTTACCGACGTTGGTTTTTATGTGAACACTCCGCATTCCGACAATACTTTCATAAATATATTCCCTTTCCCATCATGCGACGGAAAACAGTGAGACATCAAAATGACATTAGCTCGCTCTTGGCGATTTATCCCAGTTGTGCACGAAGGCGATGAATACAGACCATCAACTTTTGGCTCAATTTGTTAAACGCGACGAGGAAATGACCCTTTAAATTGGCAATATCTCTGCGAAATTACCCGCGGACGTCACAACAAAATTGAAAATTAAGGTGAAGAGGTTATGCTTTTTCTTGTCTTGTCCCTGTAAACCGGCCACAAAAAACATCAAAAAAAGAAATGCCTTTCCCGTAATATTTCCTCCGATCAAAGTAGGTAGTGCATTTAGATAATGGTTATTACATTGATATTGAATGACTTTTTTTACCTATCATGCTGCCTCATATTACGTTTCTATTTTCTGTCTATAGACTGACATATTTTTGTTGCCGTGCGTGGTCATTGACATAATGGAGTTTTGTGATGCATGTAATAATACAAGACTTACAGAAAGGACCAAAATAGAGTAATCTTGGTATGTATATTCCCAGAAAGATCGGATGCGAGCAAAGATGTTAAATCTTCCGGTATTTTTTGCTGTATTTTGTTTTTCTTCTCCTTTTAAATCATATATCTTTCTAAGTTCAATATTCTTCAAGTTATACCAAACGATCACAACATATGTTTCCACCTTTTCTTTCCTTTGATATAAGTTTCGTTCTTTCTTTTCTTAAATTATTGTTACAGATCTAGATCTTCTGCCATGACATTTTGTTCTATATATTTCTTTAACATTTTGTCTTCCTTAATCAACTTTGGTGTATATGTAGGATACCATATTCATATCTAGTAGAAAGATAGCAGATTATATCTCAGAATATGACAATCTATGCCTTGTCAAATGCATTCAATTAGCAAAAAAGAAAAAAATAACCATGTTAACAGGGTATATACATGGTCATATTTAATGAAATCACACAAATGCTCTTATAGGTAATCTAAGATTTTATTGTCAAATCCCTGGCCTAAATCTTTAGTCACACATTTTCAGTAAAATCTTTGGATAAACTACTGATCAGCAAATTCACACCTTTTGCCATATTCACAGAACTCAATTTTCTTCAAATGACGAGAAGACAAAAAGCCTTTTTCCATATAACCCCAAAAAGAAATTCCTTCATAATGAACAAGATTGATCTTCATCTCTGACGTTATATTTTATCAGAATGTCAAAGAGTGCATGCATTATGTATAGCATGTACTAGTTTCATTTGGAAACACATCCTTGTATTAAAGGAATTATGCTTTTTAGTGGGTGTCTGTAATTATTTAGTGTTGTCTGTAATTATTTCAGGCTCAACGAAAAGCTGTGTAAGATACCAAAAACAAATCGCTTCTCTCAGTTGGATACACGCCCCCGTCCTGTGCATTTACCTTAGATTTGTGAAATGTAACCAATACTTACGCCAATAAAGGCTTGTTCAGATATGGCGGGGTAAACCCGTTGCAAACAAACAAAAGGCACGTGTTTGGTTTTGTTACACTTAAATGGTTTGCAAATGTGCTTATAAACAAAGGACTTGCGCGTATTCACTGAGCTCTGTGTTATACGATACAGAAATGTCAAGGGTATTTCACCTTACGTCATCATTCAAAAAATAATTATTAAAAAATAAAAAAACCGTCGCGGTTTTCCGCGTCATATCTGAACGAGCCTTGACAGACTCATTATTTCTCATATCATGTCAACACGTGTTCCCTAAGGGGAAAAAGGTAATACAAAGTGTAGTGTACGACATTTGTTCTGTACGGCCCAGATAAGGCGGGCAAATTGAGGGGAATTAGGGGAACATTATAGAGACTGCTATAAATAAAGAGATCGGAGGAAGGTTAGGAAGTGGCGAAAGGGGTGAAATTTAAATGGTAGACAGCAATTAAAATACTGTATTATGTCCGCTATTGATGTTAAAAGATGCATGCAATCTTTTTGAGAACATAGGGAAGTAAAGAGAATTTCTTCATACGGTGTGAGCGACAGAGATTTATAGTGAGTATAACGATTAAATACATGTAATACTTTAAAAATAAGCTTATAAAGGATCAATATCAAATATTCTTAAAAGGTAGCGAGGAAAAGAGACAAAGAGAAATTGACATGTACATGAGGAAATGGTAAGGAGAGACGGAGTAAAAAAAGAAGAAGAAGGAAGACCCATAAGTAAAGAAGAAGAGCTGTTTAAAGGAGAGTGGTGTACAGAAAGAGATTATAGATTGATGTAGAAAGAGACACAGAGAAGAGAAAGAGAGAGAGAGAGAGAGAGAGAGAGACGATGGAAGGAGGGGGGCAGACAGTAGTAAAAGAGAGAAGCGGATAAATAAAGAAGTAAGACGAGAGAGACGAGAGAGAAAAAGAGCAGCAATACAAAAAGATAGGGAGAGAGGATGCAATACAGCATGAAAAGAAAGGTTCTTAACAAAAAACGAGGAAAAGAGGTTGTCAATTCAGAAATATCTCAATCATCTTGGAAGGAGGATTTCGTGGTATCTAAGAAATCGATCCACTCGCTGTGAATGAGGAAAGCGAGGTTAGATCATATAATGCACCTTGTCAGAGAGCAAAACTGAAGATCATTTTTCTCAAAGCGGCGTGAACGGAAGGAATAATTGGAGGACCACTCAAGTTTGATCAATCTGATTGATTGAAGAATTCTCGAAAGATGCAAAATACGTTTGCGCAAGAGGGGTGGGGTAGCCTCGGGTTAATATGGTTAGGAACTGACGTGTTTGAAAACACGCGGGATGGGTGGGAGGGGCGATTATATTTAGGGTTGAAGATTAAGAGCGAGCAGGTGAAACGGAGGGGCGGATTAGCAAGTGGATGGGGGTGGATTGTTGGTACAGGGGGCGGACATTTAACCGCTTCTCAACCTTTAAGATGATGAATCGTGGGAGAAAACTCCAATCGATATCATGTACTTTCTCCGCATCTATGTTCTCCCATCTGAAGATCACTGCCATATTTCTGGGTAACTAACCTTCTTGATTAACGCGGTGAGATGTTTTGCGGAGGAAGGATTATCACAAAATCGGATGGCTGACCAATTTTCATCAGATATCCCCAGCTAGTCAGTGTCATTAACGCGCGACAAGGTCTGGGACTGCCAGACCGAAAATAATTTCTAAATTGTAGGAAATGCTTCTAATTGCAAGGCATAGACTTCGTTGACGTGGTTTTAAATAGATGACGATGCGCTGTGATAAGCTGTTAAAAATAATGCAGAAAATAATACGTTTACATTGTTCAACTCCTCTCTGCCATTAATCTTGATTGAATCTCAATTCTCTAATTCTAATACGATAGCAACTATATTCCTGAAGAAATCATGTTCGGATAATGTAATACTTCATTGTCATATTCGCACATTTTAATAGTAAGCCGCTCAATGTTATTGCAATATACCATTTTCATAACGTAATCAAATTAAAAGCAAAACAACCTTTAAGTGCCTTATTACAAATTCATTCAACTATTAATTGTGTTTCAATAGTCAGAATATGACTTGCATACATTACGCGTCGTTTGATAGGACAAGCCATTATGTTTGCCTTACATATCAACAGTTAATGTATGCGATTCGCAAATAACTATTGAAACACAATTATTCATAGCAATTGAATCAAATGAGTTGTAACAAAGATTCATGGATTAAATCCGATTACATTACGCAAATGGCCTATTGCGTTAGTTTGGTCTTTCGAAAGTAGTAGTTGTTGTTGTAGTTTTGGAATTTTGGAGAAAGCAAAAACAGACTGGGGCGTAATTTACATAGAAATCGCAGATGTTTTTTTTTATATCTACCTTAACAAAAAGAATTAATAACTATAAAAACGTGGCGATTGTGTTATTTCGTAATTTTTCTTGATATTTCAATTTGAAAATTCCACTCTATAAAATCCAGATCTCTGTGCATCTGCGTTCATCCATTTTTCTTATTCAGTACTTCGGTGTTCTGATCATGCAGGTACCTCGATCCCCGTACCCCCTGTCTAAAAAAAACCTTTATTCGTCACTGATGGATAAATTTAAGCCTTGATCCTTTCACTTGGCTGTTAGGAAATGATTCGTCCTTCAGGTCTGTTGAATGCATCTTCCTTCATACACTTTTGAGTGATGAAGTCACACATCATTCATTGCAATATGATTGAAAGGGACAGGAGATCACAAAGGATGATCTGAGATTGAAATCAAGTGAGAGTGGGGAAAGAGACAAAGCATACGACTGGTGGTGAGACAGCGAGAGACAGAGAGAGAGAGAGAGGGAGAGAGGGAGGGAAAGAGAGAAGAGACAGAGACAGGCATATTAAACAGAGATACACGGAAGAAGAAAACATGCGGATATATACAGACGGGCAGGGACAGAGAGATCGAGAGAGAAAAAGAAAAAGAAAGAGGCAGAGGACAGATTGATAGAGGCAGACAGATATGATGAGACGGACTGGAAGCAAATGAAAGAGAAATGGAAAGAGAGAAGAGAGAAAAAAGAGAGAGAGAGTGGGGTGGGCAGAAAAAGTATGAGAGAGAGCAAGAGAGAGAGAGAGCCTGAAAGGCAAATGAAGCTTATCATTTTATGAAAATAAGAAGGCCTTGATTCACAAGAAGACCATGAATGAAAATCGAATCAAGAGCTGGTGTGTAGAGCATTATTACGAGGTGTAAAAAAAACGTGGGTGTGCGTAGCGCGTTTACGGTAGGCGTCGAGTGTGGGTGCGTGCGTCCTTGCTATGTGTACATACCATAAGCACGATACGAGTGGATTCGGAAGGCCTGAAAGCTAATATGACGACATCACGACACCAGGCATGACATGGCTACAGTTCAGATTGGACTTTTTAAATGTTTGCTGCTTGGGCTCAAGAGGGGGCTACAGCTTTCTGCTGCATGTCCAATAACTGCTGGACTATAAAATTAAATTAGGAACTTTAGATTTGTATGTCTTTAACCGAAAATAGCACGAGGCACTTCACGTCTCTCCAGAAGTGAGATTTAAAGATACAAGCTTTCATGAACTGTATCTTAATTGCACTTCCTAAAGAAATCAGAGGGTTAAACTAAGTGCTTTGATAAAGTTGTCCAAGTGAAAAATAATATCGACGGGCACTCTGTCCTCGTATTGATCCCAATAGATTGCAGAAGAGAGTCCTCCTTTCGACGTAAAGTCGATCATAATCCGCTAATAGTAGACAACTTTGGATTATTTTGTTTGTTAAACTTTGCTTCATGGCATTGGCATAGTCTACCTTTCCGTAACCTCTGAGGACATCTACAACTTAAAGGCTAAACGTCAAGTTATTATGTTAATTTTGTATACGGCTCATTTACTGCCGAGATATTTTTCACCTCCACCTTCTACATTTGTCACTTTGCTCAATTAGGGGAATCTTTTTTCGGGACAAAGATGGTGCCTGATCAATCTCGCGAAAATGATTTAGCCACAAGATGTCGGTTACCATGGATTCCGATAAAATATGCAATGTACGTTTGTCGAAGGAAATAAGATGATTTCTAGTTTGTTTAATTCGTTTGCTGCCTGAATCGTGCCTGAAATATTTGCATTGCCTAATTGTAATACGAAGGAATCACGACGTTGCTAAATAATTATGCTCACTAATCCCCTCTATGGTCGAACCATGATGTGCATTATATTTTGGGTTATTTTCCGAGCTGCCTTTACCCCTAAAATTTGTCTGAAGATGCTGCGATGTCTATTATTTGAAAATGACCGCATACATTTTTATTGTTGGTTTTGTTTTTAAGCCCTCCCCATATTTTCTAACATTGATATTGCACAAGTCGAGACTGCCTGCAAACACCTTGCGTTTTTAATTCAACTTTTCTATCTTGTAAAGCTTGCAAATTAATAAAAACCTTGTAAAATTTTGCAAAACTGCATACTAACCGGGTTTGTAAGCTTTACACATTTTCCATTTATCCCCTCTTTCACACAAAGTGTACTGAATCGGCTTAAAAAAAAAACAAGTGCAAATTATCGCTTGTTTTTATGTCTTTTCTATTATCCTGTTTGTCTTGTTGTGTCCTTAAAATTCCCATTTACTCAGTATTTTATCTACTTCGAAAAAAAAAATCTCGTCTTCATCAGATACCATTGCTACTTCCGATGACACTGTTTTGTCAACCGATTATGGAGTACTGGTGAGGCGTGAGTTGTGTACCATAACGGCTTTGCCTTTTACGCGTCATTACCGTGCACCGCGCTGTTTATCTCCAGAACCGTGCAGATATTTTCGATAAGTTCCTTTTACATCATTTTACGTCAACGAAACGGTCTAGAGAAACAAAGAAAACAAAGAAGGATATGGTTGGTGGTGGTTGTTATTTTACCTGACTGCTAAGAAAGCATAAATGAAACCCATGACCACTTCAAACTTTATTTTTGGAGGAAACTTAAAATATAAGTGCTGTTCGAGAGGATTAAGATATATATAGGCCTACATTTATATATAAGATATACGTCCTGGTCACGAAGTAACACAATTTATTTCATTACAACATTTTGGTAGTACTTTCAACAGCCTACCCAATTTGTCCCCTATATTACTAACTTTAAAAGTTCAGTATATCTTATGGCCATGTCAAGCTGAGAGCCTTACTAGAGCTTGAATTAGAAACAAAACTTCAAATAAGATGAAACTCTTATGTCAAATTATTTACATAATTTCCATAAAGCATTAAATAATAATCCGGGACATCCATCTAACTTGAACTTGGCCAAATACATTACCAGAAATATCGGACAGCTTTTAAAAATCTATATCAATATCAAAGAGCGATGCCGAGGGAAATCACTGCCTTCACATTTATGAACAAAATGTAGTCTAGTGATTAATTTCTTTTGAAGAATGTTAAGAGTTAAGAAATCTCATGATTTGAGAAAGCTCTGTCCCTCGTAGGCAAAATGTGAAAATTGTAATTCTCCTAATTGACACTTATCAGTAATTTGTGTAACTGAACAAGATTGTGACTGTATAGATTACGAAAATCAGCCCCTGTTCAATTAAGTTATTCTTTACATGAAGTCTTTGATAGAATATCGATGCACAGAGGCAAGTCCGAGGGGCCAATCGACCGGTGCCCCCGACCACAATTATGAATAAAATGATGAAGTCGTATCAGAAAATTAAACTCTCTCTCTCTCTCTCTTTCTCTCTCTCTCTCTCTCTCATCTGCAGTAGTTGTCCAGTGGCTTATGGAAAACTCTTGTAACTTTGTCAATTTTTGGTGAATCCAAACCTCACCTAGATAGATGGAAAGAGAATTTCGATTCCCATCTGATGAAATAATCAATTTTGAGAATTAATATGCAATTTTTCAAAATTGCCCAAAAAATGAAGTTGACTTATAACCATTTAGTGATCTATCTGTTAAAAGAATTTGGATCTTGTGTAATTTTTTTTAAAGTCATCTTATCTGCCAATTTTATTTTATTTTGAAGAGTTAGTATCACTGATTTAGAAAAATTCAGTTTCACATCAATTTTACTCATTTTCGATTTTATATGATTTTTGGGGTAAAAATCACGATTTCTATAATTGCTGTGGTTGTCCAACTAACAAAACTTTGAATTTACTTTAAAATGATATTGAATGTCTATTTTTACTTTGTTTTGTGCTAGAACATGATTTTAGAAGTATTTTGTATATCACTATGTGCAAGAAATGAGAAATAAAGCCCAAAGTTGCATGTAAAGAGAACTTTAAGATTAGGGTTATCTCTGTGTTTCCTGTACAAAGTGAATGGGGGCATGCAGCCGTTATCCACCTTATTCATCTAATTTTAACCTACTATTCCCAAAAAAAATGATGAATTTTTTATTTCTAAAAATAGTATGATATTTCATAGTCACTATTTTGTTGTTATTGTTTTTCATATTTGTAAACTTTTTTTGTTAAAGGGGTATTGAAAATGAGTATTTTCAATATAGCGCCCTCTACAGGTCAAATATCTTTAGTGCATGTAAACTGAATGCAACTGTAAAATGTAAAATGGGAGACAGACTCACAGTGAAGCCTTTAAAATCGGATGTACCTGCAGCCTTTGTAAATGGATTCATGATAAAGGATTGATCACAGGAGATCTATAATGATTGGTAAGTTGATTTATGGCTGTCATGTGCATAGATTTCAGATCCATATATGTGCAACCTTACTAGATAGTGCAGTATAATTTTATTCATTTGTCCAGAGCTGTGCTGCCTCTTTCAGCCAGGTCTACCGGCCTGGAAGTTTGCTGTCAATGGGTTATGAAGCAGCTGAAACTAGACTCTAATCTTTAATAATTGTAAATCCAACGACTGAACAGTTACAAAGATTACATATAGAGGATGTAATGCTCTGGGGCCTAACTTTAGAATACCCCACCAGCACGGTTAATGTACATAAATGTAAAAGACCTAGGGTTAGGGGTAGGGTTAGGCCGGGTTAGGGTTAGGGTTAGGGTTAGGTATATATAGTCTGGTGGCTAGTGAAATTATCCTTACTTGGCTGATAAAAGCACTATTTTTGGTAGAGGGCTTCCTTAGGCTTAGGACCTACTGAACAATATTAGGCTAGTAGGAGCCCCCGGCAAAAATTTCAATTTGAGGGTGTGGGGCGGGGGCGTCTTTTAGGAGCCCCCAAATACATTTAGAAGGTAATAACATTGATTTGTTGTTGTACAAATGCCAGTTTTGGTACAGGGCTTCCTTAGGACCTACTGAACAATATTAGGGTAGGAGCCCCAGTGAAAATATCATTATTAGGGTGTGGAGATGGGGGCGTCGCCTCGTAGCCCACCAATAATTTATAAGGTAATATAACATTGAGTTTTTGTTGTAGAAACGCCATTTTTGGTTCAGGGCTTCATTAAGACCTGCTGAATGATGGTAGGGTAGGATGGGGGGGGGGGGCACATGCAATATCATTTGAACTTTTTTAGACCCCTCCCCAGGAGGTTATCAGATCATCAAACTCATCGAGAAATGGATTACCCATTTGCCTGTATGATGCTTGCAGAAAAGGCATTGGCTTGTTTTATTGACATCTATCCCGTGCTTGATCATGGCTGGTGGAGCAGGCTTGTCATAGAACAGAGGTAGAAGTGCAGATTTAGTTGGTGGGTATTCAATCGCCGGTTGATAAGATGCATGGTATGCTGCCCATGTTTAGTTCCTCCTTTTCAAGAAGAGGGAGGCAGTGAAAAAAATACACGGGGGCTCGGGGCGAAATAGCCCCCCAAAATGCCCAAAAGAGCCCCCGAAAGTCAGAAGAGAGCCCCTGTAAATTTGCATAGAGTTCAATGCAAAACAAATTTTAGAGTGTTATTTTCATGCAGGCAAGCTTGAAAAGTAGCCCCGAAAAATAAACATTATTTTTTCCCTGGAGGGAGGGCCTGATTGATCTACTTCTGTTCTGTTGCTCTTGCATCATCTATTCAACTCTTGACAGGACCAACAACAATGAATGTGAATATACATATTGGGGATCCGGGACAACGCCCCTGCCCCCTTCACATTTATGTAAATGTTTTACCTGGGGCTCCTTCCTTAATATTATTCAGTAGGTCCTAGGAGAGCTCTGTACCAAAACAGGCGGTCGTATAACCACAAACCAATGTGATCTTACATTATTGGGGCTGTGGCACGACGCCCCCGCCCCCATCACACATATATGAATATTAATATTTTGTTGGGGGCTTTTATCCTTACAACGTTGAGAAGGTCATTAGGAAGCCCTGTACCAAAAATGGCGTTTTTGTACAACCACAAAAAACAACAATATTTTTAATTTTGGGGGCTCCTGTACCCACACCCTTAAATTAAATTTTTTGCCTGTGGCTCCTAGCCTAATATCATTTAGTAGGTCCTAAGGAAGGTCTATTTAGAGATATTCCCGCTCCTGTGGTGACGAAAAAAAGAAATGAAACATAGCGCACATATTCGTAATTTGTCCTCCTTGTTGGAAATCTTGCCCCACCACTCTGCCCCTGACTGATCTTACACCACTGAGACATTAAGTAGACCAAGCAGGCCCATTATCATAGTTATTTAAGAAGCTAGTAATTGTTTATACAACAATATTGTTTTTGTAGAAAGTAGCTTCTAGTAGGACTTATGGACCTCCAAATTATATAGCGGGGGGGGGGGGGGGGTGGACCAGACCATGAGCCTAGTTACTGCACGGAGAGGGGTGAGAGGGGTGACAGGAAAAATACAGAATGTAAACATAAATATGCATGCAGGTTTAGAAAAACTAAACATTCATTAATTTGAGACATGGTTAATTTAAAGCAAACTCAGAAAATACATGTAATAGTTAATCAATTCCATGGATACATGCTTAAAGGTTTACATACGAAATATAAAGAATCAATTACTTTAAATAGCCAAATCAAAAAACAAAATGAAATACAATATAGGGAACAAAATAAACGAAGAGTAAGGCTGCCGTGCATGGTTATGGAACAAAATAGATAATAACAGAACAAACACATAACAATATACATACTACCTGTCAATTCATCATACACATTGAGAACAGGGAAATGTTGTTTGTTTGTTTTTAATTTTTCTAAAACCATATTATCTTGATGGAATTTAGTATTGTAAAAGGCAACCCATGCTCACTGTCTCCCGCAAGTTTGAAATAGGGTCTTACTGTCAGGGTCATTATGTAGGAGAGGTTGGTAATCATAAAGCATTGTCTTACTATACATGTTTTTTATCTTTTTTTTTCTTTTTATTTGAAAAGAAAAAAGAGGAAGGAAACAAAATGTAACAATTATTTATCATTATCCCTGTATTATATTCCAGAAGAGACATGCAGTAGTAGGTTAATTTTTTGTCATTCCTGGTTATTGTCATCTTTACTCTTAAACTCAATTAGCCTATCTATGTTACACTATAATAACTTTGAAATTTGTTAACTTCAATGTTTGAAAAAAAAAAAAAATTGAAATCAATAAAATTTGAATTTGAATTTATGAAATATCCCCAGCCCCCCTTTCACCCCCCCCCCCTGCCGCCTACGCCTATATGATGACGACTCAAACATTCAAATGTCAACATTTATATTTATTATTGAAATATATCGTCTTGTCAACAAAGTAAATTTTCATAAGTTTGACTCTCAGTTGAGGGGGGGGGGGGGTTGGAAGATTTCCTACAAGGGGGACATATTACGATAGGGAGCGTGGGAAATATATTAGCTAGATTATTGGGAGGTCTCTATATTTTATCAAAGCTAAAAAATTAAAAAAACTTTAAAATAAAATAATACAGGGGACGCCACCGTTCGCATAATGCCTTATGGTCACAAAATCGTATCTTATCTCGCTTAAAATCTTGATAATCTAATTTTCTTTATACTTATATGGAAAATATATTGTGCAATATTGTATATTTACAAAAAGCTTGAATATGGTTTATAACTTAATTCCCTACAACCCCCTCTCTGTTGCTTCCTCCCTTTCCTGAGGATTAGGGACATGATAGATCAGCCCCTTGATGGCAACATACCGTGTGAGTCAAAAAAAAGTTTACGCCTAGAAAATTGCTAATTATTTAAAAAATCATCTATGAACAGTAACTTATTATACATCTTATGAATGAGTGTTTCATCCCAAATCATTTGGTACCATTTTTGTGTGGTATGTATTCACGCTTGGATGAACAGGTGGCATTGTTTGCGAGAGTGCAAAAATTGATTTACGCCAAAATGATGCCTACAGTATTATGTTGGGATTAGCGGAGTAAAGGGCAAAGTCACACACACCCACACACACGCGCACAAATGTTTGTTGATATTTGATATTCGATATTTGATATGTGTGGCATGATTGATTTTGTTAGGGATGTTATTTGGATCTGCAAAGACCAAATTAATACCCAAATCCCAATTGTTTTATTGAAACATCACATAAGCAACTTTGGCGCAATTCGATTTTTGCACTCTCGCAAACAATGTCTCCTGTTCATTCAAGCGTGAACACATACCACACCAAAATGGTACCAAATGATTTGGGATAAAACACTCTTTCATAAGAGATATAACAATTTAATGTTCATCAATGATTTTTTTAATAATTTGCCACTTTCTAGGTGTAAACTTTTTTTTGACTCACACTGTAGGCCTACATGTAGTTACACCGCCATCCCCCTCCCCCCCCCCCCCCCCCCCCACTGAAACACACACAAGCTACGTCAACTATCAACTACTTGGACAGGAGTTGTCAATAAGATGCACTTGTACCAAGGAAATACTTTGGGGTGGGTGGGCCGAATGGCACAGCGTGGTCGGACTGATGGGGGGGGGCTGGGGCCCGGGATGATGGGTCACGTACATTATCGGGGCAGGCCTTTGTTTCTTTTTTTGTGTCCAGAAATGTATGTTTTCAATAAATGTTTTCTACAAATATTCGGGGCTATGGGGCATCCCTCCCCCCCCCCCCCCCCCCTACGGCACAGCCTTGGGTTGTCTTTTCATTTTTTTTAAATTTCATTATCATTTTGTTTATTGCTTATTTCATTTTCATTTTTTTAATGAATAATGACCCTCATTCGTATTATGAATAGCGACCCTCTTCTCGCCTTATGAAAAGCAACCCTCTTCTCCTATTATGAATAGTGACCCTCATTTCTTAATATGAATAGCGACCCTCTTTTCCTATTATGAATAGCGACCCTCTTCTTGTGTTATGAATAGCGACCCTCTTCTTCGATTATAAATAATGACCCTTATGAATATAGCGATCGACCCTCATTCCGCATTATGAATAGCGACCCTCATTCCGCATTATGAATAGCGACCCTCATTTTGTATTATGAATAGGGACCCTTTCTTCAAATTATGAAGAGCGGTCCTTATGAATAGCGACATTAACCCAATTTTTTGGTCTAGGTTGGTGATTATTAAGTCTACTTTAGTTTAAGTCAAGATTTGGTTGGCATGGTTAGGGTTAGACAGAAATAACCATCTGGTATGAGTCATTCTTTAATATAAAACAGAAATTCCCCATGTAGACAGTACTTCTTACGGCTCACACAACAGGGGGAGATTGATCAATTGCTACCGATTTTTAGATTTTTTAGATTTAGATCTAATTGATTTAAAAATCAGACAGAAGAAAAAATACATATTTCTTTCCCATGTAAAATTAGTAAAATTTTAATTACTGGTACGTGTTTCAAAAATTAAGGTAAAATTTACGAAATTACTTGATACGAGTAATCCAATTTTTATCTTAGATTTTAGAACCAGTGAAACTGTACGTTCATGCATTCAAACTGTAATCTATGACTTGACCCGGCAAATAATTTTGTTTATGTTGAAAATTCTCATTTGTTTTCCAGCAATAGATAGTTGGAAGTTTCTCGCAGAAATCCTGGCATGACCTTTGGCTGCATTCTGCATGGTGGAGAGTGCTGTGTGATCTGGTAAGTAAATTCAGTTTGCCCTTTTTTTCTTCTTTCTGTCTTGTTTGTTCAACAAAAGAATAATACATGTATGACTGCACATTATTGTCTCATACCGCCATACAATTTGGAAATAGACTACCGGTAGATAGGTTCTGGCACATGTGCTATTTTTAACATTCAAATAAGTATAGGAAAGCTCCCCCCCCCCCCCCTCCGAACCGCGTCAATATCTTGAAAAATTACTGTGTGGTACAATGTATTGTGGAGTGAGAATATGTTATCGACATGACATGACGACATGATAACAGTGTGATTATTTTCTTTTTTTAAGTGACAAATGCCAGTATAAGGTTAATTTGTACACCTTATTTGTCTTGAATATTATCTGATTTGATAATGAATCTCAATTGAGTTGATGCCATCTGTTGAACGATTATTCATCACATAAATTGATTTGCTGCAGTAGTCAATTGTATAAATTCATATATTTTATGTTTTCTAAATTCATCCCAGAATACATGGTTGCACTAATGCAGTAAAAGGCATTCTGCAGTTGGAATTACCATTGACTGCGAAATGTGGAGGCAATCTGGTGAATATTGAAAACCCAAAGTAACTACTACTTCTCCAGCAGCAAGGGCTATATGATTTCACAGTTGGTGAGTGACTTAAAAATAACTTCATTTTTTGGCCTGGATGTGATATTAAAGATTATTCTATGCATCTTTTTCACAAAATTGAATACTCCCTATCTGGTACAGCCCACAAGCTAGACACCTGGTAGACTATACAGGTAAAAAAAAAAAGGCCGACAAGCTAGACACCAAGTTTTAAAAAAAGACCATGAGCTAGACTCAATACCTGTATTATGCAGTTTTTTTAGCTTGGGGGCCTTTTTCACCTAGTATCTAGTGGGCTGTATGTGTCATGTGACATTTTTATACAAATACATCATGATGGAAATTTTTCTAGAAAGAGGGTTGCCATTCATGATTTTATTTTCCTTTTTACCATTGTGATCAATGCCTTCTTTCTTTTTATAAGAAGGTACATGTACATGTACATGTAAAGTGGGGTTTAAAAAAACGTACTTAGCAGAGTGATTTAAAGAGTCATTGTTTAATTGTCATGATTGTCTGAAGATTTTTTGTCTTGTCTGCATAGCTAGAGCGAGACATAGGTACTGCTTTTTTCCTACGGCAGCATCAACAATTTAAAATCACTCTCGTTTTTAATTGTTATGTCCAAATTTGATGGAAATTGCACATAACAAATATCAAGCATCACTTTATTATGTGGAAGAAATTTCATGACCAAAGTCAAGGTCAAAAGTCATTATTGTTTAATATTACTTCAGAAACTTTAAAATATGTAGGCCTATTAATTAGATAAAACTTGCACCCAATCGTTATTAAGGATCATACATGTAGATTATGTGGAAAATTTTTCATATCCAAGGTCATGGCCAAAGGTTAATTATGGTCACTTGTGTTTTATTTTGCTTTAAAAATTCAACCTTATGTTAAATTCTCATTTCAAAAGTATATGTCCAAATTTCATTAAACCTGCACCCAACAATTATGAGGAAGAAATTTCATCACCAAGATTAAAAATAAATTATGTTTTATTGAATGAATAGTGTTTATGTCCAGTGGTTGGTCATTTCACCTGTTTTTAGTTAATTTGGCCGAATGTTACGTAATTTCTCATTACCGCCGGTAGATCAGTAGTGCTCATACTTAATAGGCAAATTGCGAGGTGCAGGCAAGACAACGCATGCAGTTTGACTTGTTTTACTATTTTATTTATGCCTATATCTTTATCTTTTTATTGATTTTCAGGTGGAGATGTCCTAAATTTGACATGCTTTGTGCTGCAATCTATTGTACCACCAGTTCCAGGAATGTGATCACTCAAATTTACTTTTATCATAGAGGTGTTGTGGTCTAGTGATAAGTCATCCAACTGCAGATCACAAGGTACGGGTTCGAGTCCCGCCGCAGCACTAATGTCATTTGGCAAGAAGTTAATCTACATTTGCCACTCTCCACCCAGGTGTTAAATGAGTATGTGGTAGGATGCAAAAGTTAATGTGGTTGGATGAGCAAGTGTGCGTTTGTAAAATGGGGACTGGCCAGAATGCTCCCCAGGGAGTGGAGAACGTGCATACATTGTGTGCGGGCAAGCCTGAATCCGATGACCGGGGTGATAATATATATCTGTAAAGGGCTTAGACACATCGTTGTATTGATGTATCGGGTGCTATATAAAAGCGGAATATTATTATTATTACACCTGTATTATCATATGTGCGATAGCCCAATAACACTATTTTTATGTCTTAGCCTACCTAAGGTGGTTGTCTGCCGTCTGTCTGTTTCATTTTCGTTCTAGCGATAACATTTGTTTTAAATGTGTTGAATTAACATCAAACTTGGCTCATTTATGTATATTGGACTGATTTGACCATGATCTGAGTAGATTTTGGTGTCATGTGATCAGAGGTCACGTACTTGTAGGTTGTTGTTTACCGGTACATGAAAATTGTTTGTTCTTGTGATAACTTAAGAACCCTTTTACGAATCAACTGCAACCTGGTACATGTACATGCTTCAGATAGTTATCTCATTAACTATAGATTTTTTTTAGCTCATATCCTGAGGAAAAAATAGTCAACATGGATGTGCAATATATTTCAGATCTGGTGAGAATCCATCTAGTTAAGTTTTGTTGTTTATATCTTTAGTTTTCATTATCACTTTCATATAGCAAAATTATATATCTTTTCTAATAATACATGACTTGTACATATAAGTCTAAATAAAGGAAAAAGTTTATGCCGAAATTCAGGATTTCACCGTTGCGAGCAGATCGACCATCCCACCCCACATTTTGGTAACTTCTCAATGCCCAGATCTCGTCATTATTTGGGAATCAATGAAACAAATGCTATTGATTGAATTAACAGTGCCCTTTGAGATACCAATGATGGTCACAATAGAAAGCTTGACCGGTACAAAGAACTTGTGGCCGAAGTAATTAACAATGGTTACAGTGTGACATACCATGCTATCGAGATAGGAGCAAGGGGAAAAATAGATAGGGACAACACAAATAGGCTAAAGTGGGTACTCAGGAAATGTTCAGTCCCTCTTCGCTTCAGAATATAAGTAGGTACCGGTACGCAGTTTTTGTCATCCCTTTGTCATATTATATGCAAGAAAAGAATCATGGTGGGGGGATGTGAAATACCTTGACCTTTAATCAGCACTTCTTTCTCCTCAATATTTATTCTCTTTCTTCTTTTTCTTATTTCGTCTTCTTCCGTGTCTTTTCTTCTTCTCCCCCTCTCTCTCATTCTTCCTCAACAACCTCTCCACCTTCCTCCTTTAATTCATCTGCTTGTTCTTTCTCCCCTCTCCTTTCTTTCTTTCTTTCTCCTACTTTCTCCCCTTCTCCTATTTATCTATACTAATAATAATAATATTTAATTTTTATATAGCGCTTAATACAAATGTCTCTAAGCGCTTTACAAGTAGAATAACTTTTTTACACTTTATCTCGAAACTGTAATGTACCTTTTACTTTATCATCTCTTTAACATTTTTTTACATTGTTTTCTACTCCCAGCCTTTATCCACATGCTCAATGTATGCATGATTAATATATAATTGTTAATATACATGATTGATATATAATTGTAACAATAATTGATCAATGATTAATATATGATTGTAACAATGCATGATTAATATATAAATGTAATTATGCATGATTAATATATATTTGTAATTGTAATGCATCACTGCTTGTATTTGTATTATATGTCGTGTGACCGGCCATGCTTTTGGCAAGGGAATGTGGACCTGGAGGATGTTTCACAAAGATCCTAAGTCAAAAGTTAAAAATTATGGAGAGCCATTTGTAGTCTTAAAATAAAATATATTCAAAAGCGAAAATTCAAGTTTTTTAGACTCTTTATAAATTCCACATCAAGAACATGAAATTTCCTTGATAATAGAAAATATGAATGATATGAATCAACATTTAATGCCTTTAAAATTAACTTTTACAAAATATTTTCATAGATGTTAACGGCTTTCCATAATTGTTAAGTCCAACTTAGAGATAAGTTCAACTTAGAATCTTTGTGAAACACCCCCCTGGTATTGAATGTACACATGTTGTCATGTATTCCTTTTGTTAGAAAATAAAGGCAAGATTTAACAACATACTCTTTAATAATAATAATAATAATAGCTATAGTTCTTATAAAGCGCTTTTCAGGACCAAAGGCCCTCTCAAAGCGCTTTACAGATATATATATTATTACCTCGGTCATCGGATTCAGGCTTACCCGCACACAATGTATGCACATTTTCCACACCCTGGGGAGCATTCTAGCCAGGCGTCATTTTTACAAGCGCACACTTGCTAATCTAAGCACATTAGCTTTCGCATCCTACCGGGTACCCATTTAACACCTGGGTGGAGAGTGGCAAAATGTAGATCTATGTCTTGGCAAAGGACATGAGTGCCGCGGTGGGACTTGAACCGCGGACCTTGTGATCCACAGTCCGGACATATCCACTCTTCCACGACACCTCTACAATAATCATTTATCTAAGTTATTATTAACCTCTATTAAAGTTACTATGTCCCATTTGCAGGCCAAAAACATGAAAAGGTTAAATTCCAACGGCATTTGAAAGTTAATATTAATTTAGAACTTCCCTAAAAAAAAGGGGGGCCGGGGCTTGAAAATGTCTTTAGGTGGGAAAAAAACGAATATTAGTTGTCGAATCGACTTAAGAGCTATAGAGCCAGTAAGTATTGGTAATAGTCTGATTTTCAGACCATTGTACCGAATGGTCATACGTTTTATGCTGCGCAAAGATTCAATCAGTTTAATTTTGGCCATTACAAGAAGTGGGTTATTGATGTAGCAAATGCTCATGTACCCTTTACAGCTCAATTTATGTATGTTTTTACCAAAGAAGAAAAAAAGCCAGTCAGTCACTCAATCGTGTCCGACAGTCTAGTCTAGCAAGTAAACAGATTTCCTTGCATAATTTGAATATTAGGACACTGCTATTACGTTAAAATTTCACAGATAGGACATACATGACATGTATTCATAATTCCTGTAAAACGGACACAGTATCTTTAAAATATGTACAAACCTTACTTTTCATTCAACTGAATGAAATATTGAATTTGTAAAAATATGCAAAGATTTTTCATTCTGTCAATATTATTGCAAATGAATAGGTGAATGAAATTGTGTTATCACCACATACATCTTGGTATTAACAACTTTGCATAGTATGCCCATGGAGATATCTCCATGGTATGCCATTGTTTGAAGAAAATAAAAAAATTACCAAGTTTTGCTGAGGATTGTACTTTATCGTACAGTCAACCTTGCACAAGTGGAACTCGATTAGATCAAAACGTTGTATTAGTCGAAGGTAATCTCAATACTCACTACTTATTGTCTATTGTATTTTGCCCATGTAAGTCAAAATTTGTCTAAGTTGAAACTATTTCATAAATCTCATTAGATTTAACTTATGCAATGTTGACTCTACATGTAATTGCTTTAAATCTCAAGACCGCATTTTTCTCTCTTACAAAGTGTCACTCTTCTGTCAGACATTCCCTCCCTCCCTTTCTGCTGTCACATGCATCATTTTCATTCACATCACCCTTGATATTCTCTTTCTTTTTCATATGTTTCCATGATATCTTTGGTAATGCACCCCACTTCCAGATCTCATGCTCTTTTAAGAGACTCATCTTTCTCAACACATGATCATTCCATCTCAATCAACTTCTCTTTACCACTTCCACCAGAGTTTCTTCTATACCCAACTTTCACTCGAGCTGACTTGAAATGATAAACATGTTTAAAAAATACAATTTGGCTTATATAGCAACTTGCCATTTAATTTCTATTTTTATTTCAATTCAATACATTTCAGTTCAAATTATTGATTTATTTTAGGTTTTTTATGATCGCAAGAGTGTCGCCGAAGATTTCAGTGAAATATCCTCTTCATATTAAAGTTATACTTTGAATGTTTGGAGCATTATTTTTATTAGTTTGAAATATTATTCAACAAAAGGACCATTTGGAGTATTGTATCATAATCATTATATTTCCTTTTGATATGTTTATACATACATGAATACAAATTGAATGACTAATGTGTACATAAACTTGCATAAACACTATTACGTGATTTGTTATTGTCTTCAATTGTAAAGATAGTAGAATTAATATATACAACATTATATGAAGAGAATACCCAACAATGCAAGAATCATTGATTCAATTATTATGATCAATTGGACTTGGTTTTATTGAGAAGATCAACTTTTGTGATATTGATTCTCATTTTAAATTTTTCTAAAGACCTTCTCAACTCTAACAGTGATTAGCATATATCTATGGTTCTAAATAACTCAGATTTCATTTCAGCATTAATACAATGTTTAGAAATATGAAATGTTATTGATATAAATTCCTTCAAATAATACTCACATACCATGGGATTGAATTTTTGTTTGTAATTGACATAATTTCTTCTTCCAGTCCATATCATCATACATCGAGTTCACAATATAGTACCTGTATCATTGTTGATCTCAAAATATTCACAACATATCACAACAGACATGTATTTACATTTTCAAGACAAATTATTACATTGTATGGCTAAATTGATTGAATTGTATGACCAAATTCCTAAATTGTATTGTTATATCGCTATCCTCAGTTCATATGATTTATCAAGTCACTTGATCATCAATTCCATTTGAATTCTTACAACATGTCTCACTGCAAATCTTACTACGGTATGTGTTATGATGGGAATTATATTTCAGATTCAGACTCCATAATAATGGAATATACATGTAATGCCCATAAAATAATAATGCATTTCCGCTTTATGAATAATTACCTTTTTACATGACATTCATGATGTAAAGTGCCCCTTCTCTCTATAATTCCCTCTTACTTTTAACACCCCCTCTCTTTTACTCTTTTCCCATCCACCTGCCTACGTTTCATCCTATTTTATATCCTTGTTTTACATAATAAGTTTCCATCATGATGTATTTGTATTTGATCAATTGAACATCATTGACTTATCCATCAATAATTACAATAATAGTAACATATGCTTTAAAAAAAAAAAAAAAAAATCATAGGTAAATTTAGAAGCAAAATCACAGCATTAAATACTGTTCCAATCAGATGTCGGGTCATTTATACACAAGTAATGTAAGAAAGTCCTTGAGAGGGAAAAATCAAATATTTATTTTTAAGATGAGATCTTTTGTTAAAAAGCCATGGTTTAACGCATCACTTAATTTTGCAATGTCGTCCAAGCGGCATTATATAAATGAATTATTCCAAACTGTTCATCTTTACAAAGTTATCATTAAGATGCTTAAGATTATCCAAAAAAGGTTCTCTTCTATATCTGAACTTTTAACATTGCATTACTTTTCAATTAAATCTGGTATCGCCGAAACCACTGGCCCGTATCTGTGGTCTAGTGGTTAAGGCATTGTCGTTCTCTGCCAGTGACACAGTTCGATTCTTAGTGGAGACATTTTTTTCAACCTTTGCAAAGAAACTAAAAAAGAGGACAATAATGGGAAACTTTGCTTTAAGCTACACAACCATCATTGTATAATTTCCTGTCGCATTATATATATATATATACATATTATGTCATGACTAATAATGACTTAAATGGAAAGACCTCTTCTCTGAGTACAGTAATACACCACAAAATATCATATTAAAAAAAAATCTTCTGATTATGAACACTTTGATAAGGTACATATGAATTGAAATATAATACAGATGATGACAAATGACAATCACCTGGTTGCCCGAATATGTGGTGACGGACTTTTGATAATTGCAAAAGCCTTGGGGAAGAGGGATGGGAGGGCTCTGTGTGGTGTAGTGGTTAAGGCATTGGCGTTCTCGGCCAGTGAACCGGTCCGATTCCAGGTAGAGACCTTGTAAATACCAAATGCTTGGGGAAAAGGAATGGGGGTTCAGCCGACACCAGCCCACCCCTCCCCTGCCTAGTATGCCAATGTAACATTATGATTTCTTAATAAGGCCTTCTTGCTTCAAAATAAATGAATAAAAAGCTGTTTACATTTGTATAACTTATAAAGGGCTTTCCTTCCTTTATCAGCTAAATGTTTTGTAGCATTCTTAAACAAATGATTTCTACATACTACATGTACAATCCCAATATATTTGAATTCTTTTATGTTTTCAAGGATATGTCATTCATCAAAAAATCTTCTAGTTTGTTCCTTGAAATATTACATACCATAATTTTGGTTTTAGAATGATTAATTTCCATTTTCGAAGTTGAAAAAAAGACAATATCGTCTCAGTGCATACACGATATACAATTAAGTATTCTATCATTTAACTCGACAGGAACACTTTTCTCTCGATCAAAAGTATCTGCAATATCATTCAGAAAATATATTAAAGAGAGTAGGAATGATAACACAACCTTATTTAACTCCAATATTTGTATTGAAGGTTGAATCAGACACTCTTTTAACTTTAATACATACATTAATTGTTAGGATTACAGACATGTGAAGATTTGTATCTGGTGAAACGAGTGTTTGATGTTGAAAAACAATTTATAGAACAAGAACAGGCAAAAGTGTAGTGCAAGACTATCAAGATGTGACTGTAGGTCTAGGTTGTCTTCCTGGTAAACACCACATCACAGTGAATAGGAATTGACAACCTGTTCAACATGCATGTCACAAAGTTCTATTTCCATTTCCATTTCAAAGACGCAAAGACGAGTTAGACAAGTTGAAACGAATGGATGTAATCACACCTGTTGATGAGCAAACTGATTGGGTTCCTCACTCGTGGTGGTGATGACAAAAAATGATAAACTCATAATCTGTCTTGATCCTAGAGACCTGAACCACACAGTCAAAAGAAAACACTATCAATTGACATTAAGAGCTGAAATAACTACACACTTTGCAGGAGCCAAATATTTCAGCAAATTAGATGCATCTAGTGGTTTTTGACAGATCTAACTAGATGAAGAAAGCTCCAAACTTTGTACAGTTATCACTCCATACGGATGTTACAAGTTCTTGAGACTACCTTTTGGTATAAATATTTGTAATGCTCCCGAAGTCCATAACAAGATAGTACACCAAATGTTTGCACACATTCAAGGAGTCAAGACAATGATGGATGATGTGATTGTACAAGTAAGAAGTTGGTCTTGTCCGTATTAAGGGATAGTTTATTATGGCAAAGCCATGATTTAATCCTGTCTAGATCACTATTCATTGTACGCTCTATCTCCTTTGGGTTTAAGACAACCCAAAAACATAATGCCTCCGGCTACTTCGTAACGGAGACATACAAAAGGGGAGCCCTATCCTAATAATTACAGAGGTATAACCTTACTCAGTTGGTTTGGCAAGTTGTTTACTGCAGTTCTGAATGAGCGTCTTACTACATTTCTCAAATACAATAACTTGATTGGGGATGAACAACCGGGTTTTCGTAACGGTCATCCAACGCTTCATCACATTTTTGTACTTCATACATTAGTTGATTTAGATCTTTCCAATAAAGAAAAGTTCTTCTGTGCTTTTATTAATGATAGAAAGGCATTCAATCTTGTTTACAGGACTTCTCTTTGAAACAAACTTTTGAAAAGCAAAATTGATGGTAACCAAAATTGATGTATGATGGGGTGACCAAAGTTTGCGGAGATTTTGAAAATATTAGAAAATGTGATATCGATCGATGATTTCTCATATTCTACACAAATGTATTTATTCCAATTATTACCAAATGGACAGCAAAGATTGCTTCAACTAGAAAATTGATCGTGAAAGGATTCCGGAGATATCGCGACCTAAAAATTTGATACAAGTGATTTGGTGCAGAAGGGTCCACTCGCAGGGGGCTGGTTGCTGGAGAGTCCACTCGGAGGGGTCTGGGTGCAGAAGGGTCCACTCGCAAGGGGCTGGTTGCTGGAGAGTCCACTCGGAGGGGTCTGGGTGCAGAAGGGTCCACTCGCAGGGGGCTGGTTGCTGGAGAGTCCACTCGGAGGGGTCTGGGTGCAGAAGGGTCCACTCGCAGGGGGCTGGTTGCTGGAGGGTCCACTTGCAGGGGGCTGAGTGCAGAAGGGTACCCTCCTGTAAAATAAAAAAAGGACAATATTTTGGAAGGTGGGGTCACATTGTTTATTATCTAAATGTGTTGCACTTCGACCTTCATTACTGTTATTCCCACATAAATTGCAAATTGAGAGAAGACTTGTCTTATTTAGGCGCCTTGGATCAAATACCATGCACGATCCGCCACGGCGGACTAACCTAAGTTCGCACGTGGGAAGGCTATATAGTCCCTCCCACGATCTTAATTCAGCTCCTTCCTCCCTCTATCCTTTATAGTCATGAAAATTTTAATGGTTTATGTCAATTTCTTAATAAGGAGTTATGCCATGTTTCACAGTGGTTTAATTGCAATAAGTTATCTCTTAATACTTCCAAATCTAGCTTTATATACTTCCATCATAGACACAATACAGTTAGAGAAAATTTATTAACCAATCTTAATATTAGTTTGAATAATGTAATCATAAAACGTGTCCAATCTACAAATATCTTAGGAGTTATTATCGATCAACATTTATCATGGATTGAACATATATTTACTATATCTAAACAAATATCAAGGAATGTTGGTGTCATCAGCAAACTGCGCCATTTTGTGCCAGAACATATTTCAATCTTACTGTATAAGGCGCGATAGCTCAGTCGGTAGAGCAGTGGTCTCGTAATCCGGTGACCCGGCTTACTAACAAGCATTTATTGCTTTCATTTTCATTGCTGTCAGGTAAATAACCACCACTATCAAAAATGCTATCAAAACAATTCAATGATTTTACCTATAGTAATTTAATGTATTGCAATGTTGTATGAGCCAATACATATCCCAGTAGGCTACTTGGATTATTGAAATTGCAAAAATAAAATTGTAAGAATACGTTCAATGTCTCACTACGCATTTTGACAACACATTTAGACGGGTGACTCTGGGTTTTGATGCTAATGCATTATTATTCTGTATACAAATTGTATTTTAAATATTCCCCTCTAAATTCGTCTTACGCTACTGCTACAGTGTTTACATCTACATTACTTATTTTTCCAGGAACCTATAATATACAAGCACTGCCTTTTAATAGGTTCCTCACATTCTACTTAATCTTTTATATGAATTGAGAATCATTGAGACATGCACATTTATACATGTACTACAATTGTATTGTATAATTTTTTATTTTATATGTATGTCTATATTTTTTGTAAAATGTGGAACAATACAAATTTGAAACTTGAAACTATACTGCTCCTTCACAACCACTATTTACAAAACTTAATCATCTCACTATCTATCAATTGAATGACGACTGTATCTCATTAATGGTCTTCAAACATAAACCTAACAAATTATCATATAATCTTGCCTCTATTATTAAATGTATAACAGAAATGCATAATTATAATACTAGAAATCCGGCAAATTATTATGTTGAAAAATGTAAAAACACAGCGTCATCCTTTTCTTTCAAATACAAAGGACCTTCGTTATGGAACTCTCTTCCTCATTATGTTGAAACAATTTAATTTCTTAATACTTTTCAATCAAAACTTAAGTGTTTCCTATTCACATACTCTACAAAATAATTAATCCATCCCAACTTTTATAACTTTTATGCCATAGTGTCACTATGATTGTCTAAGTCTTTATCAGTACAAACTTAGGTATTTTATTAGACTGGGGACTGCCTCGACAGAACCTTTATTTGGGTCTTTTGCAGTTTCCCATTTCCTGTTCATTATCTATTTCTGTGCTGTAAACTTGTTCATTTTTCACTCTTGTCTATACTTCTCTTTCTAATTTTGTGGTTAAAGTTCAATATGTACTATACTGTGTATCCTACATGTAATTATGTTCTTGATGTACAATGTGTTTTCAATTTAGTTTGTTTCCCTGTTTAATGCTTTTTTGTTATGTAATTTTGATTCTTTTGCTCAAAATCTATCACAAAACAATCACTAACATACTGTATATACATGTATGGCGCATAATATGTGAACCCAACATAGCCATAGCGTGAAAGGCGATTTTAATAGAGAGGGGGGGGGGGGGGGGTGCACATGTATGTTGTAATTAGCTAATATTATGTTCTTGTATTTGCGCCGGGCTTCAAGTTTTCAAACGATTGTTTTCAGGAAAATTGTTCTGTTGCACCTATACTCCATCTGGTGATCCACTCACATTCGGATACCAACATTTAATTACGTTCTTTATCAAACCATAAATACATAAAGTGATTCAAATCTTTTGAATTGTCTTCAGTTTATTAGAAAAAAAGGTATTCTTTATCAAGCTTAGAAAAGTATTACAAAAGATATAATTCATAAAATCTCACAACGTTTGAGAGGTTTATTTTGCCCTTTCGTTTTGTTGTGTTATTGTTGTTTTTTAAATTTGTTTTATACCAGTGTCAATGTGTTGGATTCTTTTCATTTTATATATCTGGGGACAAAACTTTGATAGACTTTTGATCTTTGTCTGTTCCTCACATTTTCATTTAACTTATAGTTGATTGTTTTATTGAATTCCCTCCCATGATCCTATTCTATTATTTTGCCTTAATTCAGTTCCTTCCTCTCTCTTTTCCTTCATCTCGATCACTCCTATTGTTTCATTTTATATTGTTATTTCTGAACTCTAAATATAATATCCATCTTCCTTAATTCGCTTGCATTTATGTCAACTTTAACAAGCAATATGATTTTGTTGTTCTTGATTCCCTGTTTAATACTTTTTTGTTATCTAATTTCAATTCATTTGCTCAAAATCTATCACAATCACTAACATATATATGGCGCATAATATGTGAACGTGACGTAGCCATAGCATGAAAGGCGAGTTTAATAGAGAAGGGGGGGGGGGGGGAGGGGGTCGAGAAACAAAGGGTAAGCGTTGACCCGTGTATTGTTTGTGACATCCATTCAATACACGACTGTTTAATGCGCCCATATAGGCTGGAGGGGTTGGGCAAAGGCAGCATTGAATGTCCGAGATGCCATCCTCTCTTTTCCTCCCTCTCGATCACTCCTATTGTTTCATTTCATATTGTTTATTTCTGAACTCTAAATATAATATATCCATCTTCCTTTGCTTGCATTTATCTTTAACTAGCAATATCATACTGTTGTTCTTGTTTCCGTTTCTTTCTTTCGCTCAAAATCTATCACAATCACTAACATACCGGTATATATGGCGTATAATATGTGAACGCGACGTAGCCATAGCATGAAAGGCGAGTTTAATAGAGAGGGGGGTCAAAGAACAAAGGGGAAGCGTTGACCCGTGTATTGTTTGTGACATCCATTCAATACACTCCTGTTTAATGCGCCCATATAGGCTGTCAGGGTCGGGCAAAGACAATGTTGAATGTCCGAGTTACGTAACGGCCTTGGTTTAAGGGTGGGGGGGGGGGGGTGTGACTAAAGTGAAAAGAGGGTTTCGTCAGCTTTCAAGCAGCTAAGATTTTTTGAAAGGTATGAATCAGAATGTGTTTAATAGCACAGAAAAAATACTGTTTTGCGGAGCGAAGAGTTTTTGATTGGTTTAAATTTTTTTTTGGGGGGGGGGACTTTAAAGCTACCATAGTCAAGTTTGTCACTGTCACCATATTCTTCAGCCATAGCAGTAAGCTGCCAGAATTCTAGTCAAGTCTGACTAGTTCATCAGTTTACCGTCAGTTGCTGTACCAGTATTCCCAACAAAGTTTTGTCCCGCCATTATAAACTGGAATATGAACTCATAAAACAGAAAATAAGATGGATTCAAGTCGAACTCTACAGAAATGTACTGAACTCATTAGCATAATGCATGTGTGGCATTGATTCCAAATTGGCCGCGCCCATGAGACATACTTTTATTCATGTGTTTTTCCAGTTAAATAATAATTGACAAAACAGAATTATAGTAAAAGGCAAATATAGTTTTATGTCATTTATGAAGTAAAAAGTGTATATTTATAGACGTCCTGAAAATAAAGGAATGTTTATTATTGAGCATACAATCTTGGATTTTATGCAGCTTGTTTGGGTGACTAAAGTTGGTCTGTAAAATTTGATTTAGATTACAAGACACTGTTTATTGACTTGGTGAAAGGTAAAGCTTTGCACCTCTGGTATGGTATTTTGAGTAAGAATTGAAAGAAAGTGTTTATTCATTTGAAGAGTTAATAATGGAACTCAAAAGGCTTACTGTAGTACAGGTGTACATTTCAAGTGTAAATTACAGGTACAAATTACAGGTTATGCCAGTTAGTTTATTTTGTATCAAGTGTAATCTATAGATTATTACTGGAAAAAATCCTGTGGTTTAAACAATTCTTGATTGCAAAGTTTTAGAGCAAGTCAGATATATAAGTTGGATTCATTAAACAGTGTTTAATTAAATGAAGACATTTTATAAGACAGTATTTTATAGGCGAGCAGAGATATGCAAATGAATTAAGCGCCTGTCGAAGCCAGTGGAAGGTCATACAATACATTTAAAGTGACAATCCAATATTGAGGTTTAGCACAAATTTATGCTTTGCAGACAGATGTGCATAAACAAGCTTGTGTATGGATGCAAGATAGAGATATATTTACAGTTATTTTGGTTTATGCAAATTGGCAGTAATCTGTTTAAAGGGCCACTCTAACCCAACTAACTTAGCCTTACAAAACATAAATACACCTCTACTTATTAATATTCCAGCCTCTGATTTTTCAGAAAATCTCTTAAATAGACCAAAAAATGCAAATAGCCATCCATTTTTCACAGTTCTCACGCTTGCTGGGCTACGCCCCTCAAAAAAAGGTAATACGGTCACGTGGCTTGATGACACATTTGACGTCATTGCGGCCATGTCCGATTTGATAATTTCATAACTAGGAATGAAAATTGCCAGAAACGTACTGGGATTATAAAGTGCATATTATTTTTTGGATAAATGTCTTTAAAAAAAATTAATTAACATCATAGTTTGCCTTTTTAAAGACATTTTAATGCCTAAATCACCCTCCTTTTCACCGGAAAGTCGCCTGCAGTGACGTCAAATGCATCATCACCGAAACTGGGCTTTTTTCCTGCGCATTCTGAGTCATCATTATTAAAGCTAGATTCCAGAATTGTTGACGATATCTAAGAAAAATCATTGTCATGTTCGGAATCTCCGCCAAAAATTATTCTACATGTCTTTTTTCATTTTGTTAGCCCATTTTGGTTAGAGTGGCCCTTTAAAGGAAAGCCAAGTCAGTTTGAGAAACTCTGAAAATATGAGTTTATCAACTACAGGTAGTGCATATTAGGAAATGCAAAAGGTTCGTAGCCATTGTTTACTCTGAATTTTGGATCTAGGTAAAGGATGAGGTCAAGATTGACAGTTTATAGTACAAAAGCAAAATGTCTTTTAATAAATAAATGTTTATAGATACAGTTACTTGGCGTAGTCATATATTTTGTATTGTATCTTGTGTAACATGAACCATGTACTAAATCTGTCATTGTTATTTTACATGTTTTGCAGATCAAATGAAAAAGCCTAACAGCATAAATTTCTATTTTTCTTCAACTATTCAAATACTAAGCTGGAAGAATTGTTGTACATACTTTAATTTTTTAGCCATGTTAAGCTTCACTCAATCATTGAGTAATAAATGTAAATATGTATAGAAATTATGGAAATAAAAACCTTGCTTGGGAATAAGACAAAAAAAAGAAGGCTGCTGTTTTTGTTGTTGTTTGGTTTTTACGGCGCTGTCATTCAAAGAGTTCACATTTTGCGCCATTCATTTATAAATGATAATCTTTTCATGAGTGTTCCGGAAATCAAATAATTGTGAACATAACCCCACAAAATAATAAGTTTGGAGGAAAAAAATGTGACAAATAAAGCTACAACAAAGCGAAACATATTAAAGGAAGAAAGGGCATGAATGTATGACTTGTATAAATGTTTGATATATAAATTTTCTTGATAAGTTCTCCCTTTGGGGGAAGGGAATCTGAATTCTGACCCTACATAGCAGGGGCTGTGGAGTGTTTTTAAAAGGGTTGAGCGCCTGAGCATTAACAATCTATAAACCTGTTTTTTTGAGATTTTATGATACGTGTCTACTGAACAAGGGAAACGCTCTCGCCTGCATTACGCAATTCGATATGATGAAAAATTGAGGTTGGGACATTATTTATAGGCAGGGTGGCCCATTAGCAGGCCCCCCCCCCCCCAAAAAAAAAAAAAACATATATATATCGTCGGTGGGGTGACAAAACTCAAAAATCATGAATTTTCAGGAGAGCGAAAAAACTGTCCTGTCTCAATAAATTTAGTGCTGTGACACTGTCCTTTCTTTTTAAAACTGGAATATTTATACAATTTCTAATGTCATTGTTGAAATACAGTAAAATAATTGTTTTTATATTTGAAAGTGAGTTACGAGATTTTTGCGTTTAATTTAAGGGTGTTTGTGTGGAATTTGTGAAAAAACCGAGGAGGCGTTCCATGGATTTATCAGGTGGTGTCGTAGGCCATTAGGTACAAAATTATGCAAAAAAATCAAAATCTCAAAAAATTGAGATACAAGGTTTTGTCACCCCACCGACGATATACCGGTATATATATATATATATACATTTGAAATCCTCTGAATATAATCAGCATTTTGAAGTGAATATTGGCTAAGAATCATCAGAAAAATTATTTACTATAATTTGTACCAAGATTGATTACTTTAATAGAATATGAACAAATAATAAAAATTGCTTTATTAATTATCATATTTAGTTATGAAAACATAATGATTTATTAATTCTCATATTAAGTTGTGAAAACATATCCAAGTCTACTTACCTAAATGACTTTTGACCTTAACTTTGTGACCTGGAATTTGAGTCATATGATCTGTAATACTTGATAACCCTTGTGTACAAGTTTCTTGGAATTTGAACAAATGCTTTTGAAATTATGCTAAAAATTCAAAATCTTGATGTTGATACCACAACAAAGAAAAAGTTTGCAGACCTTAAATTACATTTGACGTTTACTTTGTCACCTAAAAGACTAATGATAATCACATGATCGATGATACTTGATAACCCCTATGTTCAAGTTTCATGGAATAGGAATGCATACTTTCAAAATTATGATAAAAATTCAAAACTGTAACTTTTTGTTAAGTTTTGATGTTGATGCCACAACATAGTCCAAGTTTGTTGACCTGAAATGACCTTTGACCTTAACTTAGTGACCTGAAATTCTACTCATGATTGGGGATACATGATAATCCTTAGGACAATCACAGCTTTCACACAAACTAGGCTGCATTGCAGGATGCACGCGTGATTACAGCCACTTGAATTGATCCAAAGCGCCTTACAGATCACCTTATGTTTATTAAAATCTACATGTATGTACATACACATCGCCTAAATTATTTTGTTGTGATATCTTACAAGAAGAACTAACATTACAATTACTTTCTATTCCCACTCACAAAGGACTGGATGCAGAAGGGTCCACTCACATGGGCCTGGGTATTGGAGGGTCCACTCACAGGGGCCTGGGTGCAAAAGGGTTCACTTACAGAGGCCTGGTTGCTGGAGGGAACACTTGCAGGAATTTGAGTGCAGACAGACTCTTTAAAAATATAGGATAATATTTTGGAACGTGTTGGTCACTTTGTTAATATCTAAATATGTTACATTATGATCTTATTAATACTCTTTTGTATAACTATATATTGTATGATTGTGTTTACAAGTCACCAAGACATATATTCTTTACTATTATTTCTCATAAAAATCCAAATTTCAAGAGGACTGGTGTTTATGCACATCAAAATATTTCTATTATAATCAATATCTATAAACATTAACCTAAATTATATTGTTATGATATATTACAGGATGAAATAATTAGTGCACTTACTCTCTATTTCTCTGAGAGAAGCAAGTGGAACATCGTAATTTTCAGACCCAGCTTTAGATTCTGTGTCAAAATCAGCAATGACTGTCACTGTTCCAGGCCAGGGTCCATCAGTTAAAAACTGTCCAATTCATCACCGCTCTAGACCCCAATTTCAGTCTTGCAGTGTAGCACAATTCATTCTTGAGAACTGTATTTTCCTGACCATCTCTGTCCCACTGAACAAGCACTATGTCATTGTCACTAGACAATGACATCCTGTACAGAAGTATGGAAGTGACACGTTAGAAATGATACCTTTTGGGGGTTCAAATAGATACTCAACATACTAGATGGCTCATGGCAGTGCACACAGTGTTTGTATGCATAAACAACTGCAATCATTTAGAAGTTTATGAACAAGGATTATTTCAGAACCCATTTTTTATAATTAGAGTGTTAATATTTGTTTATCTTATGCATTCTCCTGAACATAATAAAAATAGAAAAGAATCATTGAGGCTGTGAAATACTTACTGAAAAATTATGTATTGCAACACTGACAGGGCATAACAAAAAACCTAGATTCATAGCAAATAAAATGTTATGTCCGTGTACATGTATGTACAAGACTACTTCTGATAGCCAGAAACATCAGTACTGTAAAGCCTAAAGGATGAATGCATTAAATAAATAAGTAGAATTTTCCCTGTACTGTCCCATGATTGGATCAATAAGTTCAACTGTGTCAGATAATTCAACAAATATGTACCTGTATTAACTTTAGGCCCTACAGTAGATGTCAATATGAGAGCTGTTGGGCTAGCAATTGTTGTGGCTTCACATGTCACGCCTGAAATTGGAAAATTGAAACACACATCACAAATCATGGTAAAAAAGGAGAAAATATTGGAGAAGTAACTGGGTTTCCTTGCATAATTTAAATACTAGGACACTGCTAACATTTAAATTTCACAGATAGGACATGTACATGATATATTCATAATTCCTGCAAAATTCTACAGAATTTGATGTAGGCTGCAAAAGGGACATAGTATCTTTACGGAGAAATATAATATATGCCCTAACATTATACATTAAAGGGGCTGTAGCATGGGAAATACTGGTTGACGCCATCTACGTCTTCTTTTGGATAACTGTACGTAAACGAATGGACTTGATTAACTGGGTCAAGGTCGCGATATGAATACGTAGTCCTTCTGCAGTCGCGTCGTCCGTAGTCATATTATACCTGATTTTTCCCGAGTGGGCCTCGGGAAAGACGCATACCGGTAGCCCCTTTAAGGGGAAATAAAATACTTGTACAAACATTACACATTAAGGGGAAATATAATGTTTGCCCTAATAATATACATTAAGGGGAAATTAAGTATTTGCCCTAAAATTATACATTAAGGGGAAATATAATATTTGCCCTAACATTGATTATACATTAAGGGGAAATATAATATTTGCTCTAGCATTAAGGGGAAATTTAGTATTTGCCCTAAAATTATACATTAAGGGGAAATATAATATTTGCCCTAACATTGATTATACATTAAGGAGAAATATAATATTTGCCAAAACATTATACATAAAAGCCGGGGAAATATAATATTTGCTCTAACATTATACATTTAGGAGAAATTTAGTATTTGCCCTAAAATTATACATTAAGGGGAAATATAATACTTGCCCTAACATTATACATTAAGGGGAAATATAATACTTGCCCTAACATTATACATTAAAGGGAAATAAAATACTTGCACTAACATTATACATTAAGGGGAAATATAATGAATGCCCTAATAATATACATTAAGGGGAAATTAAGTATTTGCCCTAAAATTATACATTAAGGGGAAATATAATATTTGCCCTAACATTGATTATACATTAAGGGGAAATATAATATTTGCCAAAACATTGATTATACATTAAGGGGAAATATAATATTTGCCAAAACATTGATTATACATTAAGGGGAAATATAATATTTGCCCTAACATTGATAAGGTCAAGATATTAATTAAGCTATAAAACAATGTTTTTGACTAAAATCGATCGATTAGCTATTCTCGTTCGGAAATGATATACCACAACTACATACTCTGAGATTTTCATGGTCGCAGCTGCCATTGTACGGCCGTAGGAGCTATTTGAAATTTATCAACATTTACCGGGAGCACCGGTAAATCTTTATATTCTATTTTTCTCGAAAGCAAAAGTGTTTTAGGGGCTAAAATTTCTGGTGTTTTTAATATATCCACAGGAGCATCCAAATATATCACAATTGTAAAGAATCACTGTCCACCCATTTTTCAAAATTTCCCAAAACTTTGTAATACCTTTAAGGGGAAATATAATATTTGCCCTAACATTGATTATACATTAAGGAGAAATATAATATTTGCCAAAACATTATACATAAAAGCCGGGGAAATATAATATTTGCTCTAACATTATACATTTAGGAGAAATTTAGTATTTGCCCTAAAATTATACATTAAGGGGAAATATAATACTTGCCCTAACATTATACATTAAGGGGAACTATAATATTGCCCTAACATTTAACATTAAGGGGAAATATAATATTTGCCCTAATACATGCTTTATTTGCCTTGTTAATATGTGTTGACTGCATAGGGTGTGTACAGTGTATATAATTTGAAAAATAAAAAGGAGTATAGGTAATAAGAAACAACATCACAAGAAAAGGACCTAATAATAATGATATTAATAATAATAATGATATTAATAATAATAATGATATTAATAAAAATAATGATGACAACCACGACGACGATGATGATAATAACAATAATGATAATAATAACCATAATAATAATAATAATAAAAAATGATAATAATAGTAATAATAATAATAATAATAATAATAATAATCAGAAATAGATCTAGACTAGTCATTGTGAATAATACACAGGTGTGAATGTGTTATGGTCGATGCAGCGCATGAGGGTATTCACTATGGTGCAATAAAATTCTTGAGGCGTAGCCGAGTGTATTTTGTGCCAACGTGAATAGCGCTGCATCGCCATAACGTCACGAACAAAAACCTATGTATTATTTCAATTTCAATTTCCAATCATAAATATCTTGATAATCAGGCAGGCGATCAGCTTGTAAAAGACATGGGGTTTCTGACTGACCTAATTAATTATGATGGTAGCACCCCGGCCCCCCCCCCCCCCCCACGTGAATAGCGCTGCATCGCCATAACGTCACGAACAAAAACCTATGTATTATTTCTATTTCAATTTCTTATCATAAATATCTTGATAATCAGGCAGGCGATCGGCTTGTAAAAGACATGGGGTTTCTGACTGACCTAATTAATTATCATGGTAGTACCCCCCCCCCCCCCCCCACCCCCCACTCAGGGGTCGGAATGACCGCATGCGTGTTGCCAAAATGTCCGGTAAAGGGGTACTTTTCGTGCGACAAAAAAAGGGTGTATTTGACTTTTCACCCGGAGATTTCTTTAAAAAAGGGGGGGGGGGAGGAGGGTTTCCTTTTTTTCTCTCATCTCTTTGGACTCCTGAGAAATTATTCTGAATTTAGGGGGGTACATTGAGCATTTTTCCTGATTTAGGGGGGTCTCCAAGGCAGGAAAATCCCGCGAAAAGCCCGCGAAAGGGGGGTTCGAAAATGTTGGCAGTCCTCAGATAGGGGGTGCTTTCAAAAAGAGGGAACAAGCATATGCGTACCCTAAATAACACAGAGTGGAGGGGGGGGGGCAGGGGTAGCACGAGCTAAATCCAGGATTTTGTTTCAGAATCCGAGTCAAAGTTACATTACTCTAGCATTAATCCCAAATGCTATAGTGAAGTGAATCAGTTCCTAAAAGCGATATTGCTTTTAGGAGTGATATTGTGCCTAATTCCTAAGGCTAAATTGAATCAAATTTTAACGGCTAAGTGAGTTTAGAATTAGACTTAGACTCGCTAGATCTATCATCTAGATCTAGAGCAATTTTCAATTCAATGAAGTCAATTCAATTCCATTAAGTTTATTCATTTCCATAAAAATCACATTACAAAAAACACATTCATATAATAACATGCAAAATCTTTCACTAAAATATACATAGATCTAGACCTACATAGTCTAGACCTTCTAGACTAGATCTAATTATTCTAAGTAGGTCTAGGTCTACATTAAAATATTAAACAATAATGGAAAAAGGGGAGTTATAAAAACCCAAATAAATAATTTTGCTGAGATATCTCCCCAAAAATAACTAAACATATTGTGATGAACATAATAAAGATTTGAAATTATATAAACTTATTTTGCCCCAAAGAAAACTCGTATAAAAAAAAATATTTAAAACAAAAAAATTGGGATAAATTTTTAGCTGTTAAGTGTTATAAAAAAGTGTTAGTGAATCACCCAGGCCATTTGTTTCTATTGTGTATTGTTCATGTACTTTAGTTTATGTAATGCCAACGAATTAATTTCCAAATGGACCAATACAATTGATCTGAATCTGAATGTAGCTGTGTACTCACTCAGCTCAGCTCAGCTCAGCTCGGCAGGCAGTGCAGTAGGCAACTTGCGAACTCCAGTAAGCTCCGCCGCCACGCCTTTGGGGGCGCAGCTACCTGGAGTTAGCTCCTCGCGAGAGCCGCCAGACTTCCCGGCCGGCGAGTCTTACTTTCACTTTGGCAAGCTTCGTTAGCAATTAGCATCATTCTGCTCATCTCAAGCGGCGTTATATCGTATTAAATTCCCGAAATTGTTTGTTGTTGTTGTTGTAATAGTGGTATCTTCAATGTACAAATGTTGAAAGAAATTTACAGTGTTATGGAGGGCGAAGTGTGCGATCGTGAATTACGTGGTCGGGACGCGATTGGGATAACCACTGCAGCTTGCAGTGGTTATCCAAGACAACCACTGCGAATTATCGAGCGGTTTACATAGACTCGCGTATGTTAGCTGGACAACCACTGGAAAAATTTAGGACAACATCTGCAGATTATCTCTCTCTCTCTCTCTCTCTCTCTCTCTCTCTCTTTCACATCCACACTTTCTCCACAATTACTATTCTTTATTGAGTATTACAAACTTACAGTAAGACTAAACTTCTTTTTATACTAAAGAGTGAAGTATTAAAGTGAGAAGAAAATAATACTCCTACCTTCATTCAAATTAAGTTCTGTTTGCCCGAAATTGTTGGGTTATAAAAATGCTCATCATGAATTTGTACGTGTTTGAAAGGTATGTAAATAATGGTATCCACGTCTCGCGCGCGTCTTGAGTGCGCGCATTGTGACGTATCAGTATTTCATTGTTTCGTAGCCAGGCTGCGTAAACGAGATGCAAGAAATCAAAGAAATATGACAAAGAAGGAAAGAGAAATGCGAGCGTAAACTGAAATAAAAATTGAACTAAAGTGAGTTTATGGTAGGGATATAAGAGGCTTTGGATACAGCTGTGAATTGATAATACGTTGTATTGAACAAACTATGAGTAAGAAAGAGAGGGAGCGTGCAGGGGTAAGAGAAATTGAGAGAGAGAGAGAGAGAGAGAGGGGGGAAAAGGGGGGGGGGGCTAAATGCAGAGAGAGTGAGATGGGCAGAGAAAGGATAACATGTATGAGTCGAAGAGGGAGACGGGGAGAAGGAGAAAAACAGAGCGATTACGGTATGCATTCTGTAAAAAGAGGGGAAAACAGACAGGCAGATAGACAAACACATGGAGGGCGTTTGAAGCAGCTGGTATGTAGGGGAATAAGGCAGCATACGGAAATATTTACATTTGAATCTCTGAATCCCCTCAGGCCTATTACTTTCCTACCTTTTCTGACACCCTAAAGATTGGGAGGCGTTTTAAAGCAAGCGCCACGAGCGGCCTAGAGAGCCAGATCCCAGCATCATGGCAGGCCTCAGCATCATTGACCCACCATACAACCCCTTTCTCTCTCCGTCACTCCTTAACTCTCTCTCTCTCTCTCTCTCTCTCTCTCACTCTTTCTTACTCTCTCCTCCCCTCTTTATCCATATGTCTCTGTCTCTGTGTGTCTCTCCCTGTGTCTCTCCCTGTCTCTCCCTGTGTCTCTCCCTGTCTCTTTTCTTATGTCATACTATTTCTATTCAAGAATGATTCTAGCTATATTGATTTTTAAATGATAAATAAACTGCATTGCAGAATTGGATACTAAAATTAATCTATTTTTCGGAATAATAAAACATTAAGACAGGACTTACTTATAGTATTTGAATAAAATTGACATATTATAATACTGGGGTCCGCTTGCTATTTGTAAGGACCGCTATTCATAATCGAAGAAGAAGATACGAGAAGAGGGTCGCTATTCATGATACCCGTATTATGAATAGCGACCGTCATTTCGTATTATGAATAGCGGTTCTCATGAGTAATGGCCCTCAATTTGAATTATGAATAGCGACCCTCATCTCACGTTTTGAATAACGGTCCTTCTGACTATATTGAGGTATACCCCATACTACTAGATAAGTCGACTAATTAAATATTATGACAAGCTTCTGCAAGCCAATTACATGTGCTTGTGAAATTTTACAAACTTGGGTGACAAAAACCAAACCTCTGAATAAATGTTATACAAAAATGCGCCTAATAATAATAATTGTGAAAACTTTTGCAAATTTATTGTCGGATAGATGAAAAAGGTGAACATCTGTTTGGTTGTTGTTGAGGTTATGATTGTGATAATTCTATTTTGCTTCTTAAAATTATGTTATTATTTTAATTCTGTTTAATATAACATTTTGAACTGTGTTTGTTTGCCAGAGTTGCAAGGTAATCCTTGATCTTAACCATTACTTATATACGCTTATCCACCCGAGGAGAAAATGTGTTTCTGATCGAATCATCAGTTTGCGTTTCTTATGGCGATGCCAACAAACATTATACTCACACGTAATACATACACGATCAAGGAGTATGACTGGGGGTAATGCGATTACATTACTGATACCAACAAAACAACCACAAACTAATCCATCTTCATCAGAGAGGGGTTTCGAAAACATTGTTACACTAAAAAACAAGTCTTAGCGTCCTCGGTTTGAAGCTAGAAATTCGAGATATGCATGATACTAGTTCATTCACGGGTACCACACTTCAGCTAACTAGTCTAGAGGCGAAGAGTGATGGGAACAATAATCGGCCTATTACAAAGGAGGTGTGATTCCGATTGCGTCATTACCTGCGTTAATGAAGCCCATGAATGCAATTGGTGATTAGTGAATAGCTCGGCGGTTCAAAGCAATGGCCTGCAGTATATGCAGTATGTTATATATAACCTTTCATTACCTGATTGGTAAGATTTGAATATATTGGCTTTTCTTCTTAAGAATGGCAACAGTTGCAACATTTCGCAAGAACTGTTTTTAATTACGAAGATATGCATCTGGATAGGATATGCATTCAGGTAATACACCGACAGACACAATTTCAATAACTAGAGTTTACCCATATGCGTGAAAATACACATTATCATTTTAATTGAATTACCAATTTGAAGATTTTGCTAATTTTCCTAATGGGTTTCTGGTTTCTGTATTGCAACGAAAAATGATACAAAATGCCTGTTTTATTTCTGATTCGAGCTATTGAGCCAAACAAAACTTCAACTGTCTTAATTTAAAAGGAAATTGTTAGAACGCTGTATCAGTTTTTGTCAAATCAAATTGATCGTCAAAGTTCCAGATAAATAACGTAAAGCTTAAACATATGATAAAGTTTTCACTCCTTTCAAATGGAGATGATTGTCTCAATTATAGTTATTCTATTTCTCATTTATCTAAAAAATAGAAACATTCAAGCATTTGACTGGTCATGAGAAAATTGAAATGCACTTTAATTTTCTAAATCAAATAACAGGTATTCCTTTCATACTTCTCGTAATACTGTCATGCATTTTGACATTTTCAAACGATGTGTGGCAAGGTAAGGAAACTCATGATAAATAGCATGAATGGTTAAAAGGTTTAAAGGCTCAGTATCAATGATCAAATATCCTGATCCTGCAACCGGAAAATCTTCTTTTGATGTTTTTGACAAGGGGGGTAAAGGATTGATTTGTTTTAAACAAGAAGGTGAAATTCTGCCTCTCTGAGTGAAAGGTAGGTATGGATGCCATTGTGTAATGGGGATGCTGTCGTGAAGAAATATCGGAAAATAGAGACAGAACTGGGGAAGAAGGGCACTTGAAAAGGTTTCACTTTCGACAAGTGTATTGTTCCTGTATTGTGTAGTATAGGGCTCACCTTCCTAGAGAGGATGTGGCCAGTGATCGATCAACTCTCTAAAGAGCTTAACCATAAAGAGTGGATAGAGGGAGAGGTGGAGGCGAGGAGGTAATGGGAGGGGAGGGACGGAGGGCGACTAGGAGAGAGAGAGAGGGAGCGAGAGAGAGAGAGAGAGAGAGAGAGGGGGCGTGAGATACAGACTCATAAGAAGAGACACACTTTTGAAAGACCGGAACAGAGAGAGAGAGAGAGAGAGTGAGGGGGGGGGGGCGTCGACATATGATTTATCATTAATGATTGCGATTTGGAGGGGGTGATATAATAATGTAATAATAACTAGTATCAAGTACGCTCTCCATAGTAAACTTTTTCACAGCGTTTACACAAAATAATCATACAACTGAATTCCAACATACACAATGTTTGAAAGGGATAGTGAGAAAAAAAAGCGCTTAAGTTAAGTATTTAGGGAAGAGGTATATTTTCAAGAGTTTCTTAAATTGGTCTCTGGGATTTGCTGCTTTAATAAAAAAGGGGATATATTGTTCCATTCTTTGGATGCAGTCACAGTTATTGTGCGATCACCAGCTTTGCTATATACGGGTCCCAGTAATGGCAGGCAGAAATGGGTATCGAGAAGAGCGAAGATTAGGGCGAGATGGGTTATGACGTTTAAAGCAATCTGTGATATAATTATGCTGGCATCTGGTCATGGAAAAGGTTGGAGGATAAAGATGAAATGAGAGTTTCTGAACCGAAAATTATATATTTCTTAGAATGAAAGAAGTAGGTTGAAGCGGATTTCAAGCAAAACGAAAGTATATACCTAACTTATTGTGTGACAGTTTTGTAAGACATGAAACATGCAATTTTGTTTTGAGTGTTTAACCCCAAAAAAGTCTGGCAACACCTGTCTATGGTGTTTTGCTGGAACCAGTAATTATGACGTCACAATTCATTACTTTCTCGCATCCGGGACCTCTTGCGCAGTAACCTTTGATTACTTGCAACTCCAAACATCAACATCAACTTCACCGTCGACATGTAAAAATAGCCTATTTTATTTACAGTCAGTCGCAATTTTTTATTTCTTTATGCTCCGAGCTGAATCTGATGTAAAATTCAAATGAATGGACGCCATTATCATCCAAGCATCCGCCGATTTATGTATTAAAGTCAGATGAATGAATGACATTTACCAGCAATTTTTTTTAATCAAAGCATCCCCTGATTTATTTCCAAAAAACAAGATGAATGGAAAACATTTATCAGCTGTTGTAATGAAAATTCCAGTATCTTGAGCTCCACAATCGTGTGTGCTCCAACGCAAAGGACACAATTTGTTTTTGATGAATCTCATTTAAATATGCCTTCTATATATCCCTTCTGTCGATTTATTCTTGCTCGATGGAGTTATGAAAATCCCTACCTCCTTTTCATTTATTCATTCATGTTATTTTTTGTTAAAGGCTCTGGCTCAAAAGGGAACCGTATAGCCAGAAAACGAAATAACTTATTCATGTTTAGTTTCTTCTGGTTAATTTGTTTATCTTTCTATTTCTCTGTTAAATATAATGTCAAACAATTAGCTCATACATTTCATGCGGTACAGCGAATAATCAAGATCTGATGTCTTTAAGGACAACCCAATATAAAAAAGAAATTCTCTTTCAATATCATGTTATCATTTCTTTTCACTACCAACACACATTTTGATACAATATAAACACTGATATATTACCAACCAACGTGAAACGTAACAGGAAACACAAGCGGCGTTGTCTATTGTTAAGAATCAATGTGTCCCCTGTGGAGGTGAAAATAATCTATTCAAAACAAATTTTTCAAACCCTTCTGAACTTGAAAGACAATCGATACCATGCCTCTAAAGACATTGCTGTTGACATTTGAATTTTGAAATTCTCTAATTAGATTAACAAACATATATGTTGCTGTATGAAACATTGGCATTTTTAAAGGTACATCCAGGCCGCGCGCACTTGGCTTTTACCGGTTGCTTGTCAGAGAGTTAAAATGCATCGAAAAAGTTCCGTTGACTTTCATTTGTTTTCCTTTTAGTATATCCTTCTCAGAAATTTTTAAAAATTAAAAAATGTATTCTTCTTAAAAGACAAAAATCCCGGATCCGCCCCCAATATATGACGTATCAACATTGTACGCTTACCAAATCGAGAGATACATTGTATAAACGCGGTAATAAAAAAGACACCTGTCCTACTGACACCACCGTTATGAGAACCTAAACATCTTAATTAACTCCCTAATTTAAAAAGTTTCTCCTTTAAGAGAAGGTTTATTTCTAGTAAAGACAACAAAGTAAATTGTGCGCTTTCGCATTATTTTGTCAGTGCAATGCCATGTTGAACACTGGTTCCTGAAATGGATTGTTCTCCTGGCATGTCAAGAACATTTATATTGAAAACATGGCGGTTAGCTGATTAGTGTGCATCACACTTCCATGCCACGTGTTCGTGTAAAGTCTCATTTACCCGTTTCTATGCATGATATTTTCTGCAAGATTGTTTTTTCTTCTTTTAGATCAATTCAAAACTTCGCAAAATATGTCGGTCCTTATAATTTCTACCACATTATTAACCTTTCGAAGTTGCATTAAGAAAAATTCGTTCGAAATGGAATAGCATGACCAGTAGTCATCTTATTAGTTTATCCAAAGGTGTTCTTTGACATTAACACTGTACCTACCCCCCTGCCCACCCCCCCCCCCCCCCCCAAAAAAAAAAAAAAAAAAAAAAAAGGAACTGAAATTTCCATTTTAACAAACAACCTTTAAACCAATCATTAATTGTGAGCAGAATATTTTCTTTTCTTCCTTTTGATGGAGCATTTGATCACCAATTAACGACATGTTATCAGTTCAACCAGCCTCTTTTAATTGTAACTGTTAACCTTTTAAAAAAATCCTTCTCTATATCTGTTTTTTAATGAAGTTATTACTATTCATCTAATAATTGTTGGCTCATGAAATAATCAGAGCGAAAGATTTGGCTACTTTGTTAAATTGTTTTGTCACTTATTGACCTAAATAATTATAATAATAATAATAATATCCCGCTTTTATATAGCGCTTAAAACATAATGCCTCTAAGCATTTTTCAGATTATACAAGGGCTTTATAATTTGAATATGATAAATATATGGAGAGTTTCCAGGCGGATTGATATCCATCTAGAATTGATGAACCCCTGCAGAGTTGGGGCTTTTAGATGTCAACAGACAATTGATGACTCTTGAGGGAAATCGAAAATACCTTTTTTCTTCTTTTTTTCTTTTCATTTATTCTCACTGTACTGTACCATTTGGGAAATCCGTACGTATACAGATTGATAATCAATTTTCCTCACAGCAACACCGAAGCGTGCCAACCAGGCGATTTGAATTGGGAGAAAAAGAATAGATCTGCGGTTTACGGCAAGCCTTTGATGAATTATTAACCCTTCACCAGCTTTGCGCATGTGTGTTCTGGTGCAATCTGCGTCGCATTACTTAATTTTAAAAAGTCTGAATTGGCGGTCGAGGCGATCGATACTTCCGCGATAACATTTGCGCAATGCTTTTAGGACTCAAGTGAGACAATATTTTTCAAAGAAATTCAACCCTTAATGGCACATCATACGACTGCTAAATATAATCTTCACCAACACGGTGGTTCTTTTAAGGTAACCCGACACATGCTCCGCCGACGATTGCTCCGCCGACATTTACTCCGCAAAACGCGACAATTGCTCCGCGACATTTGCTCCGCGACATTTGCTCCGACGTCAAATGCTCCGCCGACAGTTGCTCCGCCGACAGTTGCTCCGCCGACAGTTGCTCCGCCGACAATTGCTCCGCCGACAGATGCTCCGCCGACAATTGCTCCGCCGACAATTGCTCCGCCGACAATTGCTCCGCCGTCAATTGCTCCGCAAAACGCGACAATTGCTCCGCCGACATTTGCTCCGCCGACATTTGCTCCGCCTGAAGCGACACTTGCTCCGCCGACATTTGCTCCGCCGACAATTGCTCCGCCGACAATTGCTCCGCCTGAAGCGACAATTGCTCCGCCGACATTTGCTCCGCCGACAATTGCTCCGCCGACAATTGCTCCGCCTGAAGCGACAATTGCTCCGCCGACATTTGCTCCGCCGACATTTGCTCCACCGACATTTGCTCCGCCGACAATTGCTCCGTCGACAATTGCTCCGCCTGAAGCGACAATTGCTCCGCCGACATTTGCTCCGACGACATTTGCTCCGCCCAAAAAGTGTCCCATAAACTACAAATGCTACTAGTACTACGACAAATGCTTCGCCGACAATATTTTCTTTACACCTATTTTTTTCGTTTCTTTTTTTTCTTCTTCATTTTCTGAATGCATTTCTTGAAATAATGTAGATGAAATGAAATGAATGAATGTTGATGAAGTGGGAGGAAAAAAGGAGTTACCTAAAAGTCATTTCGAATATCCTGAAATAACTTTCCATCTATCACTGTACGTCCCATATAATGTATACTAAACACTCATTACATGTCGTGGGAAGTTTAAAAAAAAAAGTAGAGCAGCAAGCCACATTCCCCAATACGCGCATATACCTCCTAGTTAATTTCAAGTAGCTCATCAATATGTAATACATGAAATTACCTCGACCAATGCATCTTACTAGGTAAAGCATTATACAATGTACTAGGTCATCATGGAAGTTTAGAAAATAAGGGCACTTATATACGTAAGGAAGAGAACCCATTCAGACGGGAAAATGAGATGGCAGCCTTTCTGCTTATTCACATTTATACAAATCATTTTGTTGCAGTTTGATGTTAGTTCTTCATGATAAGCCAATTGCTCTTCGGCGGTGGCTTCGTGAGTCCCTTAAATTATTCAGTGAAAACAAAGTACTCGAATGAAACGGAGTGTTTTACACACTAACATATATATATATTAAAGCTACATACACTTAACTAAAAGAAAGAAACCTTTAGAAAATGGACTGGATATTATTGAAAATATTATTCTAAACAAGAATGTACTACATGATTGTATTACTTTACGTTTCAATTTCACGAGAGAAATAGAACTCGAGAGGGGGAGCAGAGAAGAAGTGATGGAAATGAAAGAAGACTAATAGCATGAGAGGAAAGAAAAGAGCAAAGAAGACAAGAAAACGGTGTAAACAGGAAAAGGAGGAGCATGGGAGAGAGAGAAAGAGAGAGAGAGAGATAGCCTTGAGCTTTGGATCAGCTAATGAGTAATACATGAAACAGATTTTGAGCGGAGTAATTATCTTTCGCCGGAGAACTTGCGTAAGGAGCTATAATTTTATTTGTTATTTTTTTGAATCAAACATTATGGGGAATAGCAAAAAACGGTTGTCTTCTTTGCTCTTTCCTTTCCTCTCATGTTATTAGTCTTCTTTCATTGAGGTAATTTCAGGTCTTACATATTGATGAGCTGTTTGAAATTAACTAGGAGGTATGCGCGTATTGGGGAATGTGGCTTGCTGCTCTACTTTAAAAAAAAAACAACTTCCCACGACATGTAATGAGTGTTTAGTGTACATTATGTGGGACGTACAGTGATAGATGGAAAGTTATTTCAGTATATTCGAAATGACTTTTAGGCAACTGCTTTTTCCTCCCACATCATCAACATTCATTAATTTCATTTCATCTACATTATTTCATGAAATGCATTCAGAAAATGAAGAAAAAAGAAAGAAACAAAAACAACCCGTGAAAAAAAAATATTGTCGGCGAAGCATTTGTCGTAGTACTAGTAGCATTTGTATTTAATGGGACACTTTTTGGGCGGAGCAAATGTCGTCGGAGCAAATGTCACCGGAGCAAATGTCACCGGAGCAATTGTCGCTTCAGGCGGAGCAATTGTCGGCGGAGCAAATGTCGGCGGAGCAATTATCGCTTCAGGCGGAGCAAATGTCGGCGGAGCAAATGTCGGCGGAGCAATTGTCGCGTTTTGCGGAGCAATTGACGGCGGAGCAATTGTCGGCGGAGCAATTGTCGGCGGAGCAATTGTCGGCGGAGCATCTGTCGGCGGAGCAATTGTCGGCGGAGCAACTGTCGGCGGAGCAACTGTCGGCGGAGCACCTGTCGGCGGAGCATTTGACGTCGGAGCAAATGTCGCGGAGCAAATGTCGCGGAGCAATTGTCGCGTTTTGCGGAGTAAATGTCGGCGGAGCAATCGTCGGCGGAGCATGTGTCATGGAACCTCTTTTAAATATCAATTGATATGCGTTTTTTCTGCTTGCGAAAACTAGCTCCGCGAATGAAAATGTGTTTATCATGCTTTAAATCCCTTCAAGAAAGTATCCAGGAAATATAGGCCGTTAAAACAACTTTTACCGTTTAAATTGTGAATAAAGCAATGTTAAGTTGTCTATTTCTCATGACGTACACAGAGGCGGTGGAGTGACCGGGGGGGGGGGGAGAGGCCCCCCCAAAAAGAGCACTTTCTGGAGAAGAAAAAAAGGGGCACATACAAAGAGGCACCTACAAAGGGGCACCTACAAACACACCGACCTTCGTGTTCTACCGCGGGTATGCATTTAACACGTGGGTGGAGAGGAGCAATTTGGATAAAATGCCTTGCTCAAGTACATAAGAGCGAACTCACAACGTTTGCATTTCCATTCGAGTAATTAAACAATTTGACTAAGACACCTCTACTATAATTATCAAGACACATGAGATGAAATATCAGCTGAAATATTACTATGTGCGGTCGGCTGCAAGTGGCTTTTATTATAGCCTTTATTTATATTTTATCTTAAACAATGTTGCCTTGATCTTCTTCTCGAGTCACTGCACAAGCCCGGTCCAGTGCCATAGTGCAGGGCGCAAGATCTGGACTTGGCGTGAGACCCTTTCCGTTCTTGGTGGGGGATGGGTGGGAGTGGGGGGGGGGGGGGGGGGGGTGGGGGGGATACAGGGATCTGGGAAGAGGGGGCAGACCAACAGGTGTTTTATCGTCTGTTCTGACCTTTTAATCGTCTATTTCGGTTCTAGGACACCTACCCCTGGACATCCACCCCAGAATAACCACCCACAGTCAACTACACCCGAGAACAAGTACCCCTAGGACGACTACCCCCGGGACAACTACCCCCTGGAAAACTATCCCCTAGGACAACTACCCCCTAGGACAACTACCGCCTAGGACAACAACCCCCCAGACAATTACCCCCGGACAACTACCCCCATACAACTACCCCCAACGACAACCGTCCTCTAGGACAACTACCGCCCGGACAACTATCCAAGGGGTTTGTTGTCCTAGTGGGGAAGTTGTCCGGGGGTAGTTGTTCTAGGGTGTAGTTGTCTAGGGGTAGTTGTCCGGGGTGCATGTCCAGGGGGTAGGTGTCCGGATACGGTCTGTTTCCTTTCCGAAGTTGGACTTTAAAAAAAAAACTGTTTTCATGAAGTTAGTGATTGTGAGAATATGAGTTATTCAGGATAGAAAAAGATTTTTTCTTCAGAGCTTTATTGTACATTATTAAATATCTTACATTTAGGGGAACAGATTATATTACATGGTGAAACTTATACTCCAAAATAAATTGATTAATAGAAAATAATAAGTATATGTCAAGAATTTAAAAGGGGGTGCTGCACTGTTATGACTATTATAATTTCTGTTCTATTCATGTTTTTCTTCAGATCGAGGGGTTGAATCTCTTGGATTTCTTTTGCATGTAAAGCGTAATTTGATTCGAAACCCAAGATGTATTATTGTGTATGCTTCCGATTGAGCCTTTCATTTATTAAACGGTGTCATATTTCAATTTTGAAGACGTGAATCGATATTTGTGCTCATGGAATCAAGCATTCTGTTTGCATTGAATGTTTTGTCTTTTGTACAGCACAAATCGAAGAAAATATCCACTAGTGAAAAAAACCCACTGAAACCACATACAAAACGAAAAAGGTTGCTTGTGGTGAGCAAGTGACGTATAACGTTGGCGGGAATTATTATTCGTCAAATTAGACACGCCAAAAGAACCGCGGCTAGCCAATATTGATGACTACTTTCCCCCACAATGAAGCTTCTTCGTGGGTATCATGTGGTATGAGCTAAGTAATGTTGTAATGTAGAGTTAGAACATGACTATGAAGGTGTAGAGTAGTACGTCTAACCTTTTATAAACCTCAAATGTATAAGTACGGCATCTTGTTTTATTCATGAATGATTAAATGAAACATTATATTCTTAAAAGTTTCTACCTCTCATCCTCAGTCTTATCTTTTACTTTACATTCTCATTTCTCTCTCTCTCTCTTTCGCATTGACTCAGCCAGCCCCCGTAAAAAAAAAAGGGGGGGGGGTGGTAAGGTCAGCTTTTTAGGTCACCGATTCGCACAATTAATACAAAAAAATGAGGGGGGTGTAATATTCCTCCAAAACACACACATACCAACAATTTGAGGGGGGAGGGGGGGGGGGGTGGGTCTCGACTCCAACCCCCCCCCCCCCCCTGCGTACGTGCCTGTATGGACATTACATTGCGAGTATAGTAGGTAATTCTTTACGTCTATTTACGCATACAAAAATCACACACTATAGGCTAGGCGGTGTCACACAGAAAAATCCCGACCCTTCTTCAATAAACCAGATTTTAGAAATCTAGTTTTTTCATTAACTTCGGTGACAGACTGGTGACAGACAGGCTACGAATAATCCGGATAACTAAAATCCGGATTTTTGATGGGCCATTGCGCATGCGCCGTTTAGGTAGATAAGCATTGTGACATCACACGTTCAATCAAAAGTAATGCGCGTCTCATTAAATGCGCGATAATGTGCGAAGGTCATCGATAATGCGATAAGAACACTGATCTCTACCCAATTGGGTCAGTGGATAAGAACCATAATCATGCCAGCCAATAACGTTGACCTTACACTGACCTTAAAGGGGATTATTTCAACATTGGCGTCAGACAGAAAAATCCCTTAAAAAATCCCTTGAAAAATCCTTTTAAGGGAGAATCATCTTGCCTCGTTAGTTTTTAAAGGGATATTTGAATGGATTTTTTAAGGGATAATTGATGACAGAGAGCCAATTAAGAGGGTAACTAAAATCCGGATTTTTAGCCTCTGTGTGACACCGCCTAATTTTTGTTGAAGGATAGAAAAGTACATGGTCTTAGCTATAAGGCGGTGTCACACAGAAAAATCCCGACCAATCTTGAATAAAAAAGATTTTAGAAATGTAGTTTTTTTCATTTACGTCGGTGACAGACTGGCGACAGACAGGCTACGAATAATCCGGATTACTAAAATTCGGATTTTTGATGGGCCATTGCGCATGCGCCGTTTAGGTAGATAAGCATTGTGACATCACACGTTTAAATGCGCGCATGTAAAGGTGTGATGTCACAATGAGTATTTAAAGGGATTATTTCAACATTGGTGTCAGACAGACAAATTCCTTCAAAAATCCCTTCAAAAATCCTTTCAAGGTAAATTATCTTGCTTCGTTAGAGGATTTTTAAAGGGATTTTTGAAGGGATAATTGATGACATACAGCCATTTAAGAGGATAACTAAAATCCGGATTGTTAGCCTCTGTAGGCGGTGTCACACAGAGGCCAAAAATCTGTATTTTAGTTATCCTTTTAATTGCTGTCTGTCATCAATTATCCCATTAAAAATCCTCTAACTAAGCAAGAAAATTCTCCCTTGAAAGGATTTTTCAAGGGATTTTTAAGGGATTTTTCTGTGTGACACCGCCTGATGTGACACCGCTTATAGTGTACGCAAGCGCAAGACAGTGGATATAATTGACCCAAAACAAAGCATTGTTGTGTCACAATACGCGCAACAGTTGCGCGTTGTAACGCGGTAACCAGGGGTGACTTGCATACAAATGTAATGATTGCAAACAAGGAAAAGTAAGGTCATAAAGCAATTAAGTTGAATTCTTATTTTAAAATTTCTTTACCCTTACAGCTCCTGGAAATATATTGTAAAGAAAGAAGAAATGAAAGGATTTCAGAACAGGTAGGAATTCTTTCTCTTTTTTTGTCATTAAAAAAAAAGAATATGGCCAGATTTTTGTAAGTGTAAAACTGATTATTTCCTTTAATTCATCCGTGTTTGCTATTTAGGGCTACTTTCGAATCATTTTTGTAATAGGGCGATATCGTTGGTAAGATGAGCGATTATTTTCGTATGATATTTTGTTTTCAAATCGAAATTTTACATATTAAAAAAAAGTGGGGAGGAATGATTCTAGCATCTCAACACTTTTTCAGCATTTCTGTCCGTTGCGTTTGAGTTTAAGATTGATTTTTACAATTGATTCCAATGACCACTATGCGCAATCAATTGCAAATTCGAGCAAGGTAGCAACGATTTTACACACCTAATTAAATTATTTGTCATCTAAATATCCCGGATAATTCCTCCCCTAAAGACAATTAGACACCTTCACCGGCTAAGTGTTTACACCCCCACCCCACTCGCACGCCCATCCCCGCATCCGACCTACGACAGTTTGGGAAACAAGAAGTGTTTAAATGCTAGTAAAGCATAACTATCTATACACTTGGTTTGTCAAATAATGTGATTCAACTCAATTTGCACTGCTGCACGTACATCGGAAACAGACAAGTTCAACACCAGCCCACTTCGGGATTTAACATTGTTAAACAATCACTGGTACATGTACGTGATTGAAATCCGAGGGCTTCAGTATTAGTGCATGTCCATGTAAATACTTTCTCACATGCATGTGTACATTTTATGAAGAAGGTGGAGGCTGTGTTCAGAATAATACTGGCCAGTTTTTGGCATAACGTCTTTTCATTGTAAGGACTAAACGTTTCACATTTTGCTCCACAACCTTGCAAATGGCTCAATTTAACTATGATAAGACACTTTCCAAGACGACTTGAGTCAATGAAAATATAATGCTTTCACAAGTAAGAAGAATACATTGACAAAATACAGGTTTATTAAGACAAATAACAAGGAATCGTTTTTAAAAAATGCAACAAAGAAAATTAGCTCATTGTTTTTAGCTGATTTGCTCATTATTACTTTTGAGTTAGAATCGTTCATATCCTGACAATGTATCAACCCAGATTAAATAGAACTTTGAATCATCCGTGCGATCTCTAAGCAACAAACATATTACAGAGGGTAAACAAGTCATCAACACCTACACGCCTCTTAAGTGGTAACATTAGTATTTAAACGCCCACATGGGTAACCCGACACATGCTCCGCCGACGATTGCTCCGCCGACATTTACTCCGCAAAACGCGACAATTGCTCCGCGACATTTGCTCCGACGTCAAATGCTCCGCCGACAGTTGCTCCGCCGACAGTTGCTCCGCCGACAATTGCTCCGCCGACAGATGCTCCGCCGACAATTGCTCCACCGACAATTGCTCCGCCGACAATTGCTCCGCCGTCAATTGCTCCGCAAAACGCGACAATTGCTCCGCCGACATTTACTCCGCCGACATTTGCTCCGCCTGAGGCGACACTTGCTCCGCCGACATTTGCTCCGCCGACAATTGCTCCGCCGACAATTGCTCCGCCTGAAGCGACAATTGCTCCGCCGACATTTGCTCCGCCGACATTTGCTCCGCCTGAAGCGACACTTGCTCCGCCGACATTTGCTCCGCCGACAATTGCTCCGCCGACATTTGCTCCACCGACATTTGCTCCGCCGACAATTGCTCCGCCGACAATTGCTCCGCCTGAAGCGACAATTGCTCCGCCGACAGTTGCTCCGACGACATTTGCTCCGCCCAAAAAGTGTCCCATTAACTACAAATGCTACTAGTACTACGACAAATGCTTCGCCGACAATATTTTCTTTACACCTATTTTTTTCGTTTCTTTTTTTCTTCTTCATTTTCTGAATGCATTTCTTGAAATAATGTAGATGAAATGAAATGAATGAATGTTGATGAAGTGGGAGGAAAAAGGAGTTACCTAAAAGTCATTTCGAATATACTGAAATAACTTTCCATCTATCACTGTACGTCCCATATAATGTATACTAAACACTCATTACATGTCGTGGGAAGTTTTAAAAAAAAAGTAGAGCAGCAAGCCACATTCCCCAATACGCGCATACCTCCTAGTTAATTTCAAGTAGCTCATCAATATGTAATACCTGAAATTACCTCGATCAATGCATCTTACTAGGTAAAGCATTATACAATGTACTAGGTCATCATGGAAGTTTAGAAAATAAGGGCACTTATATACGTAAGGAAGAGAACCCATTCAGACGGGAAAATGAGATGGCAGCCTTTCTGCTTATTCACATTTATACAAATCATTTTGTTGCAGTTTGATGTTAGTTCTTCATGATAAGCCAATTGCTCTTCTTCCGGTGGCTTCGTGAGTCCCTTAAATTATTCAGTGAAAACAAAGTACTCGAATGAAACGGAGTGTTTTACACACTAACATATATATATATATATATTAAAGCTACATTACACTTAACTAAAGGAAAGAAACCTTTAGAAAATGGACTGGATATTATTGAAAATATTATTCTAAACAAGAATGTACTACATGATTGTATTACTTTACGTTTCAATTTCACGAGAGAAATAGAACTCGAGAGGGGGAGCAGAGAAGAAGTGATGGAAATGAAAGAAGACTAATAGCATGAGAGGAAAGAAGACAAGAAAACGGTGTAAACAGGAAAAGGAGGAGCATGGGAGAGAGAGAAAGAGAGAGAGAGAGATAGCCTTGAGCTTTGGATCAGCTAATGAGTAATACATGAAACAGATTTTGAGCGGAGTAATTTTCTTTCGCCGAAGAACTTGCGTAAGGAGCTATAATTTTATTTTTTATTTTTTTAAATCAAACATTATGGGGAATAGCAAAAAACGGTTGTCTTCTTTGCTCTTTTCTTTCCTCTCATGTTATTAGTCTTCTTTCATTGAGGTGATTTCAGGTCTTACATATTGATGAGCTGTTTGAAATTAACTAGGAGGTATGCGCTTATTGGGGAATGTGGCTTGCGCTGCTCTACTTTAAAAAAAAAAAAATTCCCATGACATGTAATGAGTGTTTAGTGTACATTATGTGGGCCGTACAGTGATAGATGGAAAGTTATTTCAGTATATTCGAAATGACTTTTAGGCAACTGCTTTTTCCTCCCACATCATCAACATTCATTCATTTCATTTCATTTACATAATTTCATGAAATGCATTCAGTAAATGAAGAAAAAAAAAGAAACAAAAACAACCCGTGAAAAAAAAATATTGTCGGCGAAGCATTTGTCGTAGTACTAGTAGCATTTGTATTTAATGGGACACTTTTTGGGCGGAGCAAATATCGTCGGAGCAAATGTCACCGGAGCAAGTGTCGCTTCATGCGGAGCAAATGTCGTCGGAGCAATTGTCGGCGGAGCAAATGTCACCGGAGCAATTGTCGCTCCAGGCGGAGCAATTGTCGGCGGAGCAATTGTCGACGGAGCAATTGTCGGCGGAGCAATTGTCGGCGGAGCAAATGTCACCGGAGCAATTGTCGCTTCAGGCGGAGCAATTGTCGGCGGAGCAATTGTCGGCGGAGCAAATGTCGGCGGAGCAAATGTCGGCGGAGCAAATGTCGGCGGAGCAAATGTCGGCGGAGCAAGTGTCGCTTCAGGCGGAGCAAATGTCGGCGGAGCAAATGTCGGCGGAGCAATTGTCGCGTTTTGCGGAGCAATTGACGGCGGAGCAATTGTCGGCGGAGCAATTGTCGGCGGAGCAATTGTCGGCGGAGCATCTGTCGGCGGAGCGATTGTCGGCGGAGCAACTGTCGGCGGAGCAACTGTCGGCGGAGCACCTGTCGGCGGAGCACTTGACGTCGGAGCAAATGTCGCGGAGCAAATGTCGCGGAGCAATTGTCGCGTTTTGCGGAGTAAATGTCGGCGGAGCAATCGTCGGCGGAGCATGTGTCATGGAACCCCCACATGCTATCATTAACCGCTTTAAAAGGCACGGCAACGTGACCTCGTGACAATGAGTTATCCGCACAAAGCCCTCCCTTGATCCGAAATCCCGTGGGGTAATCGTGTCTGCTTCATTTGTCAAAGCCTTGGTTCTATTATTGCCACAAGATATTAAAGTCTCCAAGGAAATAAAACAAATGTGTCATTATATTGCCCAATGTTGTTAGAGTATGTGGTCTTAGTCAGTAGTAGTGGGTAAGGGAGGGGGGTACGTGGGGACCAACCCACTTCCTCCCACATGAAAAATACATCTGACTGACCATTTTTCGGGAAGAACAGTTGTGCTTTGTCGAAAATGGGACTTCAGGAAAAAGATTGTCATTATTTGTTTTCTTTGTTTGCTTATTTTTGCTGTTGTTTTTTTTAAATTTATTTTTCGCTTGTAAGAGATTTTGGACTAAATTGATATAATGAAATCAACGATAATGACATGACAGAAAATAAAAACCACGCAAAGAAAAATCTATAGAAATATGTTAATAATAATAATGATAATAACAATAAAAAATTATAATATAAAAAATAGTTGAGTCAATGAATAGCCCACAAAACTGTTTAACTGAAAGCTAATGAAAGTTAAGACAATAGAGAAAATAAACAATCAACTTTAGTAACAACCTTTTAATTATAAATAAAAAAGAGTTAGTACAGATACAGCAAAAGGGCAGAGACATTATGTCTGATGACTTTAACTTCACTCGAAAAGGCTGGGTAAGGCTGAATACCTACATGAGATAATTATGACGTAAAGGGAAAGTCCCTAATTTCTTACATAGGTCGTTCACCTACATACAAATTCTGCATTACATACACCAACGATAAAATTGTAAAACACTATTATACACCCACTGATGAATTGTAAAATAATGTTAGTAATTATCTACTGTCACTGACGTATATATGGATATTTGTTTACATTTTGCACGTGCATTTTGTGACGAGTAAAAAGGATTAATTCAGTGGTTGGCATTTCATCTTTGAATTCGAGTATTGTGTTGTACGTACTAAAGCACTTTCCAATTTGTTATTTGAGATGAAATGGCTGCCACATGATAGCCCAAAGAGCGACATATTGGTTTGGAAATGTCAATTTTTTTTCTACTATCTAATAAATATAGTAACTCTACATCTTAAGTAGATAGCTATTTTCACCATCCAAGGAAGTACATTAAAAGTGTCGTATTACTTGGGGCAATCTTATCTTGGTGCAAAAAGCATGGACATCTACAAAAATATTCTTCCCATTTGCTACCGTTGTATCTCAATGTGCTAAAGGTTATCGTGAAGTAATATAGCCAACACTTCCACATCTTATTTTGAGTTTTAATCCTAAGCCCGATTGGAAGTTGATCAGGTATAGCGTTTATTCCTAAGACAGGGTTCATCAGAAGCAAGCAGCGGATTTTGAAGAAAAATCTGGTGTACCTTGTTAATATTGAGAGTTAAAGTTGTTCAAGATTATTGTAAATCTTAAAGGTACTATGTCCCATTTGCAGGCCAAAAAAATGAAAAAGTTAAATTCCAACGCCATTTGAAAGACAATACTAATTTAGAACTTCCCTAAAAAAGGGGGGCTTGAAAATGTCTTTAAGTGGAAAAATAACGACTATTAGTTGTCGAATCGACTTAGGAGCTATAGAGCCAGTAAGTAATAGTCTGATTTTTCAAACCATTGTACCGAATGGTCTTAGGTTTTATGCTGCGTAAAGATTCAATCAGTTTAATTTTGCCCATTACAAGAAGTGGGTTATTGATGTAGACAAATGCTCATGATACCTTTACAGCTGATTTTATGTATGTTATTACCAAAGCTGAAAAAGGCCAGTCAGTCACTCAATAGTGTCTGACAGTTAAGTCTAGCAAGTAAACGGGTTTCCTTGCATATTTTGAATATTAGGACACTGCTAACGTTTAAATGTCACAGGACATACATGACATATTCATAATTCCTGCAAAGTTCTACAGAATTTGATGTTGGCTGCATAAGGGACATTGTATCTTGAAGGAATTGCTTACTGGAACCTGTTAGTGATACACGGCAGTGGGAGAATTCAGTAGTCAGTGGGTACAATAATCCACAGAGCCCTAAATTATGCTTAAATATATAGATTGTCAAGTTCGTAATGTCAATCCGCCCGTTTTTATATGAACTTTATTATTTAGCATGACGTTACAAGGTCGTTCTGAATACCTTTATATCAAGGCCTTGCTGCAGGGGTATTATCATTGTTCCTATTGATGCTAATGTTAGTGCTGTAATGTCAACCGTAAACTGTCATTCGAAGTAAAACTCTGATGCCTATTTTAAATCATCGGTCATGTTATGACTTCGTGACTCGTGTAAGAATCTTTTTTGTTCTGCTCACACGCGTCCCTGGATTTTGTTTTATTTTTCATTTCATGCCTAACCGTACAATGCCCATAGAATATCTTCACCATTTTTATGGTTTCACATAGCACATTTGAGTATAGTCTCATATACCGGTTTCAGGGGTGCACTGCATGTCATTTTCATCAAGTTTAAGTCAACAAATTGTAATATTGACCATTCCAAAACTTAACAGTACACGATAATTTTGATGTTTTACTTAATTAACCTTTTCCAACTGCTTCCAGAAAGTTCTCTTTACATTGCCATTGTATGGCCAGTTTATCAACTTTATCTTTAAAGCTCTCGGAGTAAACCTTGCCCTCAGCGTGGGTTTCTTGTTTACAAGAAAATGGTAAAGGATGGTTCTAAATTCGTTAGCATCAGAAATAAGCCTATTGCATTAGTTGCAATCACCTTAATGCCCTTGTCTTCCCTACGGCTAGACTTTTATGGATGCCCTCTGTGTAATGATGGGTCGCCATGTGAAGAGTTTGTGCGATCTCATGCACAATGCTTTGATTAATGTATCTTTCAAAATAGGGCAGTCATAATCCACTTTAATACTTGACATACTGGTCATTGCTACTGTTAAGAATGTCGAAGGGTGTTTATGAAGATAAAACGATATCATTCCCACGTTTTTTTCTTCTGAAATCGTCATTTGAATACTGCAATGTTTTTTATCGTCTTTTTAAAAAGATTAATGGCAATTACGACGACTGGGCTGTTACTGTCAATGTAGATTACATAGATACGATAATTATGGTAATAATAAAATGGCATGTCATAAATCTTATGAACAATGAATGAAAAGATTATGTTTCAGTTACGGCATTCTCATCTTAATGTTTTTTGACATTTCAAGGGTATGACATTTCATTAAAAGCGCCTTGAAATTGCATCGCCATAAATTACGATTTTAATTAAGGCTACGTATTCTTTTTAAAATGTAGTAAATGAAATTTCTGAACAAAGCTCAATAAACTATTTCATCTTCTTTTCTTTCATTTCTTACGTATACTTATGACAAGAGACTTACCCATTTTGTTTCTGTACAATCGTTTTTAATGCTCTTTTTATTTGTTCTGCACTGTTTTATTTGTTTCAAATACAAGCTCCATTTTCTGCCTTATTATTATTTATTATTTATTATTTTTTAGAATCACTAAATCAATTAGTGTTGGACATTTGGATTTGAAACCGTCTTAATTACTCGTAGCCCCCCAAAAAAAACAAGTGGGTAGAGATATTTGTGATCATTTTTAGACTGAATTTTTCAAAGATGGATAACATTGTCACCCGTGGTTGGCCTCACGATAAGAGTAGAAACACCAACGAAACTCAATGGATTTGTTGTTGGCTTCACCTTTTCCCCATTTTAGTTACCTCCATCCCCTCCATACATCATCATTCTGCACCGGATTCAGCTTTTAGTTTCCTTTAAGAGCTGTCATTGTCAACATGGTTGATAACAGTGACAAGAGGGTGCAAATACGAATCGAATCCTAAAAAGGCTATTTGGAATCATTACAATCTGACAAGGCACCGTGTTATGATTTTAATCTCTCAATTACCCATCTTATCCCACCCCCGTTCCACCTACGCTGTGTCTGAGAGTTCATTATGGGGATGAAAAATGAAAATAGATTTGGGAGTTCAGTAGATCATTCATATCAGCAGAACTGAATATGAATCACTAACAAGTGGGTGTTCATGTATCTGAGTAGCCCCACAAAGGGGGGGGGAGGGGTGCTTTTTGTTTTGTCTTTTAATCAAGATCAGTTCCTCTTATTCCACCACACACAATTCAATATATTTTTTCGTTTTGGAGCATTTTGTGAACAAATCCTTGTAATACTTCAAGTTCGTTCACAGGGTCTAAAAAGATTTTTTTTAAGCTTGTATGCTAATACTGCAATGCGCATTAATTTGTTCGTAATACTTCTGCTGTAATAATACATGACCACTATATATTCATAAATAAATAGACCAGCGTTCTGCAAACACATTTGCACTTTAAATCCATGGTACGATATGAGCTTTAATCATTCTCCCCCTTTAACATATGCCATATTGATTGTAGCCAATTCATGCCTCCTCTACACCCCCCCCCCCTCATCGTCCGCCTATTGATACTGAAATAAAATCTTTCATAGTTCCACACCCTCCTTTTGGATATTTCTCGGGCGAAAATTCCGGGCTTTAAAAAATGTAAACCTCTCAATGTCTTCTTGCGAGAACAGCACGGGCTACTTGCGTTAGTCTACGGAGCCACATGGCGCAGAAGAAGTCATAAGGAGCCGTCGGACATCCGACTGCAGTTGCAAGGCACCTACACGGGGATTGCGAATTCACCTCAAGGATTCTTGCAGGTAAGGGGGTGGGTGAGTATGTTTGTGAGGACGGTGCAAGGAGGCGCCCACGAATGTTCGTAAGCATGACGTGTGAATCTTCAAAGTTGGTCTACCACACGACCATAGCATTACTTTTGCTCATGACAGGCTCCCTTTATATTTGAGCCTGACGCAGGAGCATAGCAGAAGCATGTATTACTGTGCAACCGATATGGTGTCGCTGGGGTATTCGTCTTAGATCAGTTACGTAAGCTCATGACAGACTTGCCTTATCCTGCGATGTAAATCACCGGATAGATCAGAAACTGAAGCTTGTGACAGACGCACTTTATCCTTGGGCTCAACCCTGCTATATGCTCCCTGACATTAAAACACCTCTCAAGTAATCTGGTTAATGGCAGGGGTTGTGGATGATGAATAAGTCATGTAATATTTTCAAGTAGGATATATATCCCTCAGAGGATGGTGTAAAGGAATGGAATCTACCCGAAGGTCAAACCCGTCATTTTTCAAATGGCTAGAGAATAAGGTGTGTTTGAAAACAAATACAATTTGAAGTAAACAGACACGATTTCCAGTAAGCGAAGTAAAGGTTGGATTAAAGGTAATACAAAGTTTTGGGAAATTTTGAAAATTAGGTGGATTGTGAATCTTTACAATTTTGATATATTTGGATGCCCCTGTGGATGTATTATAAGCACTACAAAATTTAGCCCCTAAAACACTTCTGTTTTCGAGAAAAAATGAATATTAACATTTACCGGTGCTCCCGGTAAATTCTGATACATTTCAAATAGCGCCTACGGCCGTACAATGGTAGCTGCGTCCATGAAAATCTTAGAATATGTAGTTGCGATATATAATTTTAAAACGGGAATAGCTAATCAGTCGATTTTAGACAAGAAACATTGTTTCATAGCTAGAATAATATCTTTACCTTGAGAGGGAGCTATACAACTTAAAGAGTTTATTATTTATAATTTCATAACTTTAGACTCGATTTCAACCGGGACAACGATCAATGTATATTGTAGGAACGGATATGCTTCCAATATGTTAATTTGAACCAAATTCATGACCCCATACCAAAACTTTGTAATACCTTTAAGCTTGCCAACTAATCGAGCGCTATATGTCCATCTATCCACCCTGTAATAGTACCCCGTAAACAAAATTATACAAAACTAAATTAGTTATGAAATCAGATTTAGAAATTGGTTGAATGACTACTAGATTTGTATGCCTCCGCAATGAAGTAGCCGGAGGCATTATGTTTTCGGGTTGTCTGTCCGTCCGTACGTCCATATATACGAACGTAAGTCCCGTTCTCGTGATCGCGTTATATCTTCTTCTTCTTTTTATCATAACCCTTTTTTCCCTTCTCTCTCTCTCTCTCTCCCTGTCGGTGTCACCTACAATATAAATGAGTTTTTAGCCCACCCCCCCCCCCCCCCAAACGCGCGCAAACGTAAACGCACACACTTGGTCTCACTCTCCGATCCAAATCTCTCTCTCTCTCTCTCCTCCTCCTCTCCATCTCTCTATATCTCAATAGATTTTTTTATTTTTAAAAGATAGGTCTATGATAATAGTCGGTAAATCTCCCGCTTTCGGTTGTTGTCAGGTGGGGGAGGGTATGAACTCGTTGATGAAAAGGTCATAAGTGTATAAGATTATTGCTCTTTTTCCGGAACAGAACCTTTAGTAACTTTAGTGAAATATAACTTTTCATTGTTTAATATCCCTTTTTCCGAAAGCATTTCGGTCCCTCCCCCCACCTCCATGTGAAGCATGTGAACAATATTGCAAACCACTATTTAAGACGATTATTTAAAATCTGCTCGCGGTAGTGGACTTTTTGTTTAAATAGCTGGACTCATTGTTGCTGTGGTTTATGCAGTATTGATAGACTGGAGGTTGTATAATCACCTCCAGTTTAAACGCCTTTACGGCGTCTTTTGGAGGAATCCTACCAAGTACCAAGTAAATACACCAAAATAATGTGAGGGCTTTAATTTATAATGAGAGTAGTCGTCGATCCTGATTGGATTCATTACATTGGTTCCAATGGTAAATGCCGAGTGTCTACAAATATTATACCCCCTCCCCAAAAATATTTTTAGTAATAATTAGTTCATATACAATCCGGGACAAGCGTTGGTTATAATATAGCAACAAATTAGTTCCGAAAGATTGGTAAGTACGGCACGGTCTGATGCGTGCAACAGGCATAACAAGTTTCATATAAATTGTAAATGTTTAAATAGATTCTCTTTTTAATGCAACTAAGTGTAATACATTTCTGTTCCACAATTTGGTAGACAAATTATAGCGGTTGTCGTTGCTTTAATGCTAGACGAGGTCGCTTGAATCATGGCACTATCCCAGAACATCAAATATTTGCTGTGGCAATGCTCGTGGATATGGGTAAGATACATGACATATATGTCAAAATCATTAACAAATTCTCTTCAATGCATCGAAAGCATTTACGATTCATTTGAAAATGTTTGCTTGTCTCTTTTTTAAAAGCATTTAACACCTAGAAATTAGCTCATACAAGTTGGTTGTGTCAGTCCATCATGTGGCCTGTTTGTTTCCAAATGTGATCTTCCGACCCCCCATCTATTAGGCGCCGCGAAAATAATTGTATTATCCTATATCACTTTGATGAGAAATAACTTATTCCCAACCTCTCAAATGTTAACGAGGGTAAAGTAAAAAGTGTGAATCGTAAGGAAATGGCTGGGAAATGAGAATTCGTGTTTAATATCATGAAATTTGTGTTTTAATTCGATGGAGCGTTGCTCGCCAGCGAGGGGAGGCATTAAATTACCTCGGGAGAAATGGAACTTCAATATTTACCTCTCCATTACCCTGTTTGAGCAAAGTGACAATAACATTTTAATATATGACACCTACTCTCACCTCATCACATAAAAGGGTGTCAATATCATGATAATGCCTGACATTAGTGAAAACAAGTGTCATCATGAGCATTCTGGTAAAAACAAACTGTACAAAACCAAACTGGTCGTACCGCTGGCAGAAGAAGGGCGTTAACACGCGGGCATTTAATGTCTGATAACACGCATCTAAGGCTTCGACTGTTACATGTTAAACCATTATTGAAACATGACAGGGATTTCTCTTTTTATTGACCAATAATCCTATCAAATAAGCTCATGTTTCTTAGCTTGCCGGCATTTTAATGCTATCGATCCTGATATTTGATTTGCTTGACGCAAAAGTGCCCGTCCGCGATCAGCGGAACGGCGCAACACGCTTACGTCCTTCTGGTAGGCGCAAGTGCTCATCACACGACGGACGCCAACACTTGAGATCAGTCACAATTGTAGCATGCGTAATAACAATCCAGCGTGGTTGCATATTAAAATAATTAGCGATTTTGTAGGTGTAAACTTTTGTTGGACTCACACTGTAAAGAGATCTCTTTCTCTTTGATCGTTTAACCAAACAAAGTAGTATACACCCTTACACGGTTAAAGCCGCCATTTTAATTTGCACGTAAACATTGCGTCATTCATGTTTCAAATGCGCATTTATTGTTGCGTCACTGCCTGCGATGTGCGCTTACATCATATTTACATGGGCGCCATTTTAAATTACGGGTAAACTGTTTACCTGTAAATTAAAATGGCGCCCATGTCTGCGCATGCGCACTCTTGTAAGCGTAAAAGGGTGTATCATCACCGTTTGAATCTTTCGGTTTAACCAAGTGAAACAGAATATTCAATTCAAGTTGATAAATAAACGTCGTTTGTAATAAATTACTTGCGTAAGAAGATAAATATATTACAGTTCAACATTTCTGAACTCTTTATCAGTACCTAGTACAACAGATATGCGTTAGTTACGGACTGCAAAGAGACAACGTTAGCATATTCAGGCGTGGATCTGAGGGTGGGGGCGAGTGAGCCTTGCCCCCCCCCCTAAAAAGTAGTGGTGCCACTGAGCGAAATACCGACCGGCGCGATTTTCACATTTCGGAGTCAAAATAGAAAAAAAGTGCTCACTCCCCCCCCCCCCACCCCCACTGACCTTGATGTCAAATTTGGGCCCCCCCCCCCCCCTTAGAAATCCTGGATCCGCGCCTGAGTATATTACGGGGCTAACTTAAAGTTTGAACTTTATTGGGAATGCCTTAACTTGGTTTCTTGTCTTCTCCCACGCTATGCAAGATATAATGTGAACGTGGCTAAAAATTATTTGCATTTGTCTCTGATGCTCTTTTGTTATTGCTCATTTTGTAATACAAAACACGTACTATGTCATGATATAGGCACTTAATCTCACTGGCTCGTTCGTCATAAAGCATTTGACGATTACGCCAGACATCCGTTACATACACCTACATGGAGAGTATATGACGTGGATTAATATCTTGCCACATGACAAAGTACAAATTAGATTAAAAAAACATAGATTCATCTTGAAGATTTCTGCTTTCCCAACAAATTTGATTTGATTGAATCAGGGAAATTCCCAAACTAACACTGTTTAAGCCTTAACCAGAGTTGGTGAAGGAAATACAATACTCTTAAAGAAAGTTGAAAAGTCAGAGGAGCAGACCAATGATAATATGAATGAATCGGAAGAAAGCAATAAATTTATGTTCTTTTTAAAGTTCCAATTGGCTGAATCGGTAATACCACCGTGACCTTGTGCCGTACAACTTTCCAATTTGTATCATTACACAAAATGGAAAAATTGTCATGTTTTTAAATCTATGACTCATCTCCTTTATAGAAGACACACTAATCTGCTATTCTCATTATAATTGAGTAGTGACCCAAAGGAGGAGGCACTTAAGAGAAAGATACACATTTATGATATTTTAGTACATGACAAACAGAAGAGCTGTCTGTGACTACGTCACAATCTATTGACCAAATTGCCAATTTGAGATTTACATAGATTTAGTAAACTCATTTTTCAAACATTCATAACGCTCTTGATTGTTGGTCCGATTATTTCAAACTGTCGCCATTCTCTTATCTTGTTCTGCTGCTTTCAGGCAAATAAACTCCTTTCAATGGTTGCATAGCCCTTTTTGTATACATGAAGAAAAAAACCTGTTGAAGCAAAGGGGTTTGCGCCGCAAAAAATTCCCGTCATCGAGATAATGCTTCAACCTTCTCCTAAACAAACATAATTACACTTTGATGTGATATTTGTTATACATACATACAGGCGTGAGATTGATGGTAAAACATTTAGCCCGAGGGTCAGGAAACTCATTTTCTTCTTTTGGCTACGTGAAAAATATGGGTGGTGATATGGTATATCATGCGTAATCATAATGATTAATTCATATATAGAATAGAAGGAAAAAACCAGGTGAGAAAATGATCCATCGCATGGTGGATTACTCTCCTAATTCCGTCTATCTTTCTTTGCCTTACGAATATCACGAAAAGCCAGCATATAGTTGTAGCTCTAAAGCCTTGTTCAGATATATATGGCGTGGTAGACCGCAGCAAAATAAAAACCCGCGACTGTTTGTTCTTATTTGGTCATTTTCGTACATTTAATTTCATGGCAACTGCGCGCTTCTTGCGCATTTTTGCTGAGTTCCCGAGATACTTTGTTGCTGCAGATCCCATCTATTAAAACAAAAATAACGCTAGGTGATCAAGCACTAGCTTGTGCAGCCCCAAAACTCTGGAATAACTTGCCATTTGAAGTCAGGAAATCACCATAATTATGTGTATATTTTTAAATCAAAACTGAAAACACATCTTTACAAAAAAAAAAAAATCTTAAGCATATCAGGAGCTCTTGTAGCGCAGTAGAATTATACTTAATGTTGGATAGTTGCTGCGCTCTATAAATGTATCATTATTATTATTATTTAAATATATAGAAATGTGACGTGTATTACAATGTAATTCATCATTAAAAAAGCAACGCCGCTTAGTCGCGTCAAATCTGAACGAGCTTTTATATTATTATTATTATAATAGTAATCTATCTACCTAGGGTAGCCTAACAAGAGTCTGATGTTCTTCAAGAGAGCCCTGCACCTATTATTAATCCAGGTATTATCATGCACCGAATTTCAAAACCACAGCTTTTGGATTGAGAATTTGAGAGTAATGTGAACGAACCACTAGGCCTACATCATGAATCGTCACTATTAGGCCTACTATTGGTGTTCCTTATAGACAAAGTTTGGGGCATGCAGAATGCAAATAACGGAAATAAACACAGAACCTTCAAACAATTTAAATATACAATCAATTATATGATACGTTTAAAGACAGAATATTGATTTGTTAAGAAGCATTGTAAATCGATTTATATTAATTTATATGTTTATAAATAGATTATTGATGTACATCAATGAAGTTTAATATATACAATACAATACATGTTATGAATAATAAATATCATAACATGATAAAGCGGATCCTGATCAAATGATTGGTTGAGAGCGTACACGTTACCAGGCATTTATTTTTTACTTAACACGTAATGTTACTAATGACCGGACATTAATATACAAATAATACACAGCAGTGAGGGTATTAGTAAGAATAACCCACACAATGTACCTTTGGAACAGTTTAACACGCCAGGGACGGTAGTTGAGGGTGTTTGGGCAATTGTGAAGGTACCGAGTGTGGGTAATTTTTCTAAAACCCGAATAAAATGATGTGAATTATTTGTTGTATAAGATAATGTGCTATTGTTTTATAACATTATTTTACTAATGACCAGTCATTAGAGTTGGATAATGAACGGTCATTATTTAAATTTACGCGTAAGGCAAAAGAAATGCCTGGTCATGTGTACGCTTTCAACCAATCATTTGATTAGGATCACGTCATCATCTTATAGCACGTCATATAATAAAACATAATTTTGTAAAACAAATAATATACATCACTTTGTTCGGGCATTAGTAAAAGCATTAGTAAAAGTATTGTTTGTATATTAATCATATTAACATGACACTATGTTGAATGTACTGAATTTCTCGTGGGTGTATAACCTCTTAAATAGATTTCTGGCTGGGGATTGGGGGAGAACAAAAAATAAGAAAAATAAGGGGTTATCCCTTATACAATATTCATGGTTCTTTATCTTCGATTATAAGGTTCAATCAACTTTATTAAGACATGTTATCGTCCCACTTTGATTTCTATCCAATTCACTCACTTCTTCGTTGGTGATGGTTTTATTATTTTCATCAACAGATCGATTTTGATTTCTATCTGTCGAGTTTGTATGAAAGGAAAGTATATCCAAATATAGTAGTTTTGAAGGAAAAAAATACTTTACATCCGCTGCGACCTTTGAATTTATTAGAGTTACGTAAATATGATCAAATTTTCCAACTAATCGTATTATTCTTAATAACTTTGCTGCCACGGGAGACAAAGCACCACATTCTTCAGAGACTTCTAATCCGAGAAGGGGGAATAAGTAGGGGGATGTTATCATTGCTGGCGATTTTCGCTTCATAATTAAAGTATCAAAATGTCCAAGGTCTAAGCTGTACATTGGTATCAACTTTTTTGCGGGCGGCTCCACATAGAAATTCACCCGCTGCTTTAATATAGGCTAACATGTGGGTAGAAAATTGGCTTTGACTTTGAAGTTGCAAAAGCCTGCAGAATTTTTGTCTATAATATTTAAAGCGGAAATGTCAGCAATATTACAATTTTCCTTTAATTAATTAATTTACAAACCTACACGTTTGAGCAATTTTATAACAAAAAAGTCATGAATGGCTATGAGCTGTTGGGTTATAACTCATTGATATTGTTAAATCACTTAATATTGGGAATAACCAGGAGCTGTATCAGATTAGAGACTTTGAAACATAACAACTTGTTCAGATTTAGGAAAGAAATAACAACACTATTAAACAATATAACAATATAAACGTTATTCGAAGTATTCCTAATGGCGTTTTCTTCTAACAGGGCTTGCAAAAAGTTCGAAAAATCTCGATCACCGAATTCCTCTTGTGTGAAAGAGGCAGCTCTTTGTCACTCTGTGGGCAGATCATTTCGTAGAAGAGATAAAGCTTGTTCACAAATTACGTAGCAAAACCGTGACGTTTTTTTTTTTTTTTTTGTTTGGACGATGACGTTGAGTCTAATACGCTTCGAATTTCCAAACCCCATAACGTAATTATTTAAAGGGATTATTTCAACATTGGTGTCAGACAGAAAAAGCCCTTCAAAAATCCCTTCAAAAATCCCTTCAAAGATCCTTTCAAGGGAGAATTATCTTGCTTCGTTAGAGGATTTTTGAAGGGATTTTTGAAGGGATAATTGATGACAGACAGCCATTTAAGAGGATAACTAAAATACGGATAACTAAAATCCGGAATTTTGGCCTCTGTGTGACACCGCCTATGGAGCTCATTGAATACGCGCAAATCCTTTGTTACGCGCAGTTGCCATTCATTTTACACTTTAAAAATTCGTGGATGGTTACCGCGCCATATCTGAACAAGCCCATAGGAAAATTAAAGCAAATAGGAACACAACCGAATCGTTTGCAAATTGTGTGGGCATGTACATAACAATTAGAATCATTTCAACTGAGGATTAACGTGAGCATATAATCATGATTATCTATAAGCCTATAATCATAATTATCCGTACCTAATCCGCAATGAATAATAATAGAATTACATTATTTTCCATAAGACTTCTGCCCTTTCTTTGCATTGAATACTCACTCTCTAATTTCTATCGTAATTTTTTTTTATTGTATATGCATCTTTTTTTTCCTCTTTTCTTTCTTCCCACTTTTTATCTAGATACTTTATGAAGAAAAAATCTGTATAAGTGACACTATACTCTCATACATACTCTGACAGCATCATGTAGCCCCCCCCCCCCCCCCCCCCCCCCTCGTACCCCTCCCGGCTGCTATCCACCCAATCATTCATGCTAATGATACTTGGCCTCTGTATTTATCTTGATTCTTTGATTTATCCCCATACTTTAAATTTTTCAATTGTATACCGTGTGTCTCAAAAAAAACGTAACACTTTTGAAATGGTTGCCAAATTGAGCATATATAATTTTATGAAAAAATGTTGATATGTATGGAAAGCTAAAGGACCAACCTTTCATATGATATGAAAAAATTGAAAAAAAAATCATGCTTCGATGAACAGTGTTCACTTAAGTTAGAGGTATGAAAATGGGCCTGCGCAGGATTTTTCCTTCCAATTTTGGACAGGTAAGTTACTTTTAGCATACAAAATAAGTTTGATATGAGATATTCATGATCGATGGATTAAGAGTTAAAAGGATGTTTTGAATACCAGTCCTTTCTCTCTGTCATTTATCAATCCCCAAACACCACCCCTGCCACACACACACACACACACACACACCAACTTCCACTCCCATCTTATTGTATCATTGATCTGGTAGATGTGAACAGGATGAAGGAAGAATGGGAAAATGTTAAATTGAAATACCGTATTCAAAATCATAATTGACATTATGCAACCCACTCTCCTCCCCCCCACAACCTTTTCCCATCCCATCACCTACCCCTTGCCTTTTCTTTATCAGTTTTCTTCCGTAAGTTTGGTGGATCATCAATCACATTTTATTCAGGTTTTATGAATGACCCAAACATGTAATAGCTAAGTACATCATTCATTATGCATTGAAAATACCAGAATTCGAGGTATTCAAAATATCCTTTTGATTCAAAATATCCTTTTGATCCATCGATCATGAATATCTCATATCGACCTTATTTTGTAAGTTACAAGTAATTTACCTGTCCAAAATTGGAAGGAAAAATCCTGCGCAGGCCCATTTTCATACCTCTAACTTAAGTGAACACTGTCCATCGAAGCATGATTTTTTTTTAATTTTTTCATATCATATGAAAGGTTGGTCCTTTAGCTTTCCATACATATAGACATTTTTTCATAAAATTATATATGCTCAATTTGGCAACCATTTCAAAAGTGTTACGTTTTTTTTGAGACACACGGTATAGGCCTATATATGTGTGTTGGCTTACTCAGTAGAGCGTCCGCCTCACAACCGGGAGGTCTTGGGTTTGAAACTCCGGCCGCGTCATACCAAAAGACGTTAAAAGACGGGAGTTGCTGCTACCTTGTTTGGCGTTCAACAATAAGGGATAGAGTAAAGTCGATCTTGCGCGGGCTCACGATCAATTGGGCAACAAGAATTTCCATTTTCGGTTTAACTTAATAAAATTTGGAGTGGATAATTATTAAAAAAATACTATTATATATATATATATATAGACCTACCTTTTTTGTTCTTTGAATATTTTGTACTTGGTTTTCAATAAATGCAGAAACATCTACTAATAACAACAAAAATTGCTTAAAATTGCTTACTGATCTTTGTATGTTCTATCATTCAGCATTTTCTATTCAATCAGAAATATTCAAAAGAAGAAAAACAAATTGTTGTGATGACCAAAGATTGTATTGATGAAAGAAACTGACATAAAGCTTAGATTCTTATTTTTTTGACAATTTTTTGAAGCATTAAAAATGCACCCCGCTAAAATAAAGGAACAACATAATCTCCTTCCCCAACCTCACCCCCGCTGTCATAAATAAATTGGCATACCCTATTAGTATACAGTAAACATCCCAAACTGTTCATCACTGAACGTGTGCATCACAAATTGTGATCATATGTCGAGCTATAACTGATGACTGTTTACATAATTCAAATCTTCGTCATTACAATCATAACTGAATGCAAACGAAAATAGAATTGCGTTGTTTAAATCTTTTTTAATAACAACTTGTATTATAACATTATAGTATAAATTAGAGACCATATCTATTCGAATTACATAACCTGAGGGCGTATGCATAATACAATATATTTAGGATCAAACATATCAACAGACAGGATGTGGAATCATTCACTTTTACGCCAAGATACTTCCCCGCCACTAAAACCAAGATGCACCCCCAAGGAGAGTAATTGGGCTCTTGATGGCCATTTGTTTTACATTCGACATTTTCGGCCTAATAAACGCGACAACCCTCTACGCTGCTTCACATAGTCACGCGACATTACCTGTTCAAAGATTAAAGCCGCATTCACATTCGTATTGCTGTGGGATTATTATTGATGTATGCGGTGTCTATGATTGTCCTGTTCCCATGCCGTGCGTATTGATACGTGTACTATAAAGCCATACTGCTTACATGTAAAGTATCCAACTCATGCCTCCCTCCCAACATAGAGGAGGCCCAAGACAAATGTCAAATATAATTTTGCACCCTCTTTTTTTGCAAGCCCCAAAAGAAAATAAGTGTTTCAAATATAATAGTTTAGAAGCATTGGATATGCCGCAGATGTTCAAAATGTCTACAATTAAATGTCTGAGAGAGCATGCCCGTATTTTCAATTCCACGACATGTTACGTAGACTGAAGGTCAGCTGTGTTACACACCCCTCCCCTTCCATTTGGATAAGCTATGTTTAGTGCTGTTCGTCTTCCTTTCAAAACTCTGTTTATCCCTGTTTCAAGCGGATCCCTTTGTGGAACTTTATTATGTTTCTTTCACAATGTTTCATAACGATTAATTCATAATATGAATCCGCTCGCTGTTACATCAATTACACATCGTCACGCCTGAGCGATCATTGCTATAAAATACGGACATGTGCAGCTTATTACATCTTGAAGTTATCGTAACGAGAAAAAAAAACACCGCGGTATTGCCTCCTCATATCTGAACGAGCCTTTACACGACGAAAAATCTCTTTTCTTTTTTCACACTATACCAATAAGGTTTTAAATGAATACACCCACTCACTTCGTTCATTACCAACATTTTATTTAAAGCCTATCTGCACTAGTTTGGCCAGGATGGATTAGACCTCCCTGCGTGATCACTGACAGGTGGTTATCTAATCACATCGGCTCTCAACTGACATAAGAAAAAGATATGATAAAGATCAGATATATAGGACAAAAGGGGTGTAATCAGCTACATAACGATATGAAAGATGGTGGTATCCGTATACCTGTAAGGATAAAGGCACTTTGTTTCAACTCAATGTATTAATATATATATATATATATATCATAATTGCGCCTGGTCACTGGATTTCACGCCCGTACATAGTGTGCAACATCTCCATTCCGTAAGCGTTGTCCAGATATGAAACGGTAAACCGCGGCGGTTTTTCTTTTCTGATGACGTAAAATGTAATACGCCTCACACGTCTGTATCTAGCTTTTAACACAGAGCTACGTGATTACGTGTCGAACCTTTGTTGCGCGCAGTTGTCATTAATTTGCACGTAACGTTGACAAAAATAATTAGCGCGTCGGGGTACCGCGTCATATCTACACTATAGACTTAAGGGAGTATTTTGCACCGTTAACATTTGCGTTAATGTTGGGTAATGGCAAAAGCAGTCGCATCGATGAATATCCTATACACATGCAACAAGTACCCATTAGCTCCCAGGTGTGGACTGGCACTGCCGGTTAATGTCTTGTCAAAGGATCTTGATGCCTCTGCTGGGATTCGAACTGTTAACCAACCCCCTTTTCACACATGGGTAAAATTCTTTAAAGCTGATTAGTTCAAAAGAGATTCAACATCATTCACACACAGAAGAGTTCGTTGCGGTCGTTCAAGATTCACACGCTCAGTAGGGCCATTGCGCATTTCCGAGCAGTACCACTGCTCGTAAATCCGGTTTAGTTAAGGACGTGTATCCGTTCACACACAAAACGTCTTGCTCTCTAGATACGGGCTTCAATCAACTCTAGATACGATGAATTTTACCCCTGTGTGAAAAGGCTGCAAGTTATACTTAGTTCGAATTTCATATCCACTAGACCAAGAAACGTCTAAATCACAGTTAAGTTGAAAGAACGAAAGTAAAAGGCTCCTTTTACTTTAGTGACTCTTTTTTCTTAGTACCAATTACATGAATATTCATTCTGCCTCAATCGCAAAGGGTAACACTCTACCATAATGAAATACCTCGCCTCACTACGTCGCAACAAATTGTCTTGTTTTTCTATAATGTTGCTATTTCAAGCTCAATTCTTACGGATTTATAGATATTATATATCAAAAAGCTTACGATACATACGCGGTAGAGATTTATCAAATATTAAGATATGTTCCTATGGTAACTAAAATATCACTTCCATTGTTTATCAATGTAATTAGGATAATTAGCAAGCGTTCTAATGAGATTTTCAGATAATACATGTACAAACTACTTGTTAAATATATTCCAGTGTAGGCGGAGATTAGGTGTACATTCCTAATTTGGATTCAGGCAATTTTAATTTGCAATTTTTCTCATGTTATGATTGTTTTAGCTAAGCCTTCGATTTTTTTAAAATAATTAGTAGTTCGAAGAATTGGTAGGGCGAACAAGTACATGTTACGAAAGCTATTTTTGTTATTGGATGATATCAAATAACATTTCGTCGCCCTACTTACTTGATATCAAGTTACCCGTTTTCACGTATTAATCAGTGACAGAACTTACTTCTTTCTATTGGTTTCTATTTCCCTTAGTGTATTAGAGTCTATGAATGGGTAATAGAGCAGTGTTCCCTCCAGAAAGTAATTACTCCTTCAGATGATGGGCTTATGAGATCATTGTTCCGTTGGCAGTAAATGTCAAAGCACTGATATTTTCTTCTTTATTGCCATTTTAATAATGCATGCATTGAAGATGATAAAGATAAATTCAAGAATCCGATAAACCTCGGACTAAATCTAAGAAATTATAGATATCTTTTATAAATCATTCAATAAAAACTTATATAAACTCATCAATAAGGGCGTAATAACAATATATTTTAGAAAAAAAACAAGTATATGAGTTTATGATATTCCAACTGTGCGAGGCAGGGCACGTTTCTTACTCTCTGAAAGATGTCTGGGGGACGCATAGCATCAAATAACCGACTTTTCGCCCCCCCCCCCCAACCCCCCGTTCTCAGGCAACAATTTCGCAAAGCAATGAAGAATCGAACGTAGTTGAAAGATTATTTAGTCCAGGAAACACGCAATTGTTAAAGAAATTGTGTAAAAGATCATGAAGATTATCAACGTTTCAATATATAAGTGTTTAAACATTGTCAGAATCTTGAGGAAAATGTTAAGGTTTCAGTCTTTAAGGTAGGGCTTAAACTCTATTTGAGTAACCTTGAAAAATCGTCGAATTCGTCATTAACATGTGCTTTGAAAAAAATGTATCTCAAAAGTTCAAAGTGAAGTAATTATTGTCTACAGTGTCAAAAGGTAAACTGCCCTTTTAGTATTCATTTCTATTTTGTAATTATTAATATAATTTGTCCACAGTGTAACATGGAATAGCCGTTTTTCGTTTACTTGTTAACGTTTTAAATTGTATTCCCCCGGTGGATGTTTGCCTTGCTAGCTTGATTGCCCTTACACTTTTGATCAATTTCCGTGAAAACTCCTCCAAATAATACTATTTGATTTATTTTAAAAATACTTTTGTTTAGAGATTTCGTTGTGATGTAACGGCAACTCTGCCTTTCCTTCCTTCTTGAATAAGTACCGTAGGGGAAAAGTATTCTCAAAAACAATTATTCAAATTCAAGGACAAGACCTTCGTTAACCTATCCAAACTATTTTGTTTGCTTTCCGACAGCTTTCTGTGACGACAGTTTTAGGCGACTTTGTTTAATATGTCGCAGTTATAGCTTCAGGTGAATTGTCCAGATGAACCCATGTATCTCATGATACCCGATATGAAGATGGCGATTAATCAGCTTAAGGTCGTTCTCTTCTAACTGTTATCTATTGCTTCGTAATCGAAACTCATTAAGGGTGTCGATAGTCCCGATTATACCCTGGCAGCCATAAAATGTTCTGGAGCACTTTTCCAAAAACCGGAAAACATTTGGACAACAAGATGTGACCATTGCCGAATTGCTTCTTTGTAATTAACCTCCCCGTAGGACTTGTTTGAAAGAAGTTGAGGCGTTTTATGGTCTTCGAATAGTAACGAGGCTAGAAAAACAATTTTAAAGCTATCCCACCCAAACTGCAAATTACAGACCATTCGGATCAAGGCAAATTTAGACGCACTTACAAAATCCATTCCTTCACTCTAAAGTTTCATAAATCAAGAAAGGAAAGTGAAATTTGCGTCAAATAGCCCATGAAAGGCATATCTCAAAGCGTTTTGCTTCCCGTGGAAAAAGCGCTGAAGAAGTTGTTACTTAGTATATCATTGTTATGGAAATGATATAGATTGAAATAACGCTTTATTCTCCGTTTTGCAGTAAGCCGCAGCAATCACGAAATTATTTCGTGTTTTTTTTATCCCGCCGCGCGCAGTAGCGATTTTATGGTAACGTTGGTCATGGAGAAATGCAAAAGGTACATAATCGAAATATCTGACAGGAATCAACAAGGACAGACACATAAAATATCACATACTCTATGTTTACTCTTAACATTTAGAAACGAATCTTACCTCAGACTTTGGTAGATGTCACGGTAATTGAATTACAACAGGTCGGACTTTCCTCGGGGATGTTGGCGATAGGTGCTGAACTCCTGAAGCCGTAGATCGTTATCAAGAATTAAAGTTATCTACATACAACAACACCTTCTCTTCCTCCTTTGCCTAGATATGAAATTGACACTCGGAATTCGTACGGAGGATATAGATGCGGGGTTTTATAATGAGAGTCGAGTATTGAACTCATTAATTGCCAGCGGCTTTCGGTTTAAGTGAGCGGTGGATTTGTACGAATAGTGGATTGGCATCACACAAGCGGTTGCGGCTGAGTTCTGGGTTGATTGCGTCGACTTTAGCGGCTTTTATAGCGTGATTCAGTTGTCCTACGAAGTGGTTTGATGGACTGGCGTGTATGCTCAGAAGAGGAGTTGTTCGATTTATGAGTTTTACTGTCTCTAGAGTCTCTCTCTCCCTCTCTCTCTCTCTCATACACTCTTTTTCTTTCTCTCTATCCTTCTCTCTCACTCCCTCACAAACAAATTCTTTATCTTTCTTTCTCTTTCTCTCTCTTTCTCTATCTCTCTCTCTCACACCAACACACACACACACACTCAAATTGCTCTGTCTCTCTATTTCACTATATTTCTCCTCTCTCTCTGTCTTTCTTTCTCTATCTACCAAGATCTCCAAAGTCTCTCAATATCTGACTATTAGTCCCTCTTTCTCTCTCTCCATCTCTCTCTCTCTCTCTCTGTCTCTCTCTCTGCCCCCTCTCTCTCTGTCTCTGTCTCTCTGTGTCTGTGTCTCTATCTCTCACTCTCTATATCTGTTTTTCTCCTTCTATAACTCTTATTCATTTTATTCAGCTACTAACATCGTCTATTTCTCTCCCGTTCTGTCCCTTTTCGTAACCTATTCCTCCCCTTCTTTTCCTTCTATTTTCTTTGTTTTCTTTATCTCTAATAGTTCGTTCTTCCCCTTCCAATATTTCGCAGTATCGCAATTTATGTGTCTATTCCATTTTTCAACATTTAAAATACGAATTGTGTATTAAGTACATGACACTTCGTGAACAGGTCGTGATTGTTCGTTTATTTCAAGCATGTATTGGTTTTTTGCAGCCTGATATTGACCTAAAATCAATAAATCCAACTACAATTGATCTACATTTAATTTGTGGAAGAATAATCCGGTATCGTCAATTTACAGGCGCATACATGCCAATCAAAACCAAAGTGATGTTTACATCCTACACAGAGCATTTTGTCCAAAAAGAAGCATTTTTGAACGAAACGCCTAACCCGCCCCAATCCATCTTTATTTCGTCAGTTATTTAAATAATATAGGAACGCCTTGTTCTCATTTAATGCAGTATCTATGATAGATGAATACAGCTAGATCTATGTATGTAGGCCATTTGAAACTTTATTAATTATAAACCTGCCAGTATTCCTTAAACCAATAAGAACTCATACGTACAACTCAATAATTCTGAGTATATTTAAATGCCAAACTTTTCAGACTGTATGTTCTCGATCTTGCATTTTGCAGAGGAGACTTGCTTTCCTGCCACAACAACAAAGCTATACAAAATGACAATATATATATAATTTTACATTGATACCTTTGTAAAGAAATATATATTGATTTCTTTACTACCTGGAATGAATTAACTGCATGGCATGTTTGAAAAGGCCGCAACATTCCATCATATTATAGTGTCTTTAAACTGCCCAAGATAGATTTAGTGCCGTCTTTCCGACTTTACAACACGCCTACGGAAGAGATAGTTCTCACTTGTTATAGTCAATAGTCGAAGAACAAGACATTTGACATTCGCCACAGGTATGCGTAGGATGCGTTAATCAAAGGTCATATTACCCGAAACGGTGAAAAAGAACAAAAGTCGGCCTAATGGTGACATTTTCATAACTCGTGTAATAACAAGTATCAATGCATCAAAACAATTTTGCTGTATAAAAATCTCTATTTTTTTCTACTCATCATCCTTATCAAAAGTCAGAAGGCTATTTTCCTACCATTCTTATGTTGTTTTGATGAGGCGACCTATTTGCTCCTTGTGTGCTGTAACTGCCCCCAGAATAGGAGTTGAATGGATAGGCGATCATTGACATTTCCTAAGGCGTTATTATCATAATATTGGGGTTCATCCTCATCTTAAAGGCATATTTTCGTCTTTTTGTAGTTGTCAACCTGAACATTCCCTTAACATGTAAAGTCTGTGACTTAATCAACGAAAAGGTCATTATAAAGTCCATCTCCATTTTCCTTTCATGTCAGGTTTTGCTTCGTTTCCTTTTGTTGTAACATAATTTTGGGGTTCATCCTCATCTTAAAGGCATATTTTCGTCTTTCTGTAGTTGTCAACCTGAACATTCCCTCAACATAATTCTGTGACTTAATCAGCGAAAATGCCATTATAAAATCCATTTCAATTTTCCTTTCACGGCAGGATTCATTTCGTTTCGTTTCGTTTCGTTGTAACAGAATTTCACTAATTGGTACGAACCAAAATGTCTTAATTCTCAGCATTCCTGTTCAGTTAATTTTTTTCGTTTAAAGATAGGTTTAATTTAGTATGGCTCTGTGTATACGACCCAGTGAATCTTTCTTCCAGTTAAATGCCTCACAACCAGTAATGTTGTGAAACGTCACCCTTGCAAAAAACGAATATCAGAATTGCCCCGTGCTTTTATAAACATGCCACACCTTACATAACCCTGCTGAACACATCAAGAAACGAAGAAATTATCAATGTTTTCCGATTGGAGTAAATTCCGACATATTTATTTTTGTGTAATCGAAACCTGGAAATCGAAATGATATAAAAACACAAACCTGGCTTGATTGAACAAAGGAAGGGGCAACAAAGGTGACCAAATGTGTGTGTTACACGTGTATAAGAACAGACCCCCCCCCCCCCACGAAAATGAGTATGTTCAAAAGGTTCATAATAATTTGCGTATGGTTATGTGTGGTCAAATAATACAGCTAAACAAAGCAAAATAAATTTAAAAATACGAAAACCATCTACAATAAACCACCATGTATTCCACTCTCTGATTTACTGACAGCTTGAATTGTGTATTTGCTCTTTCATTTCATTTCATTTATTTATTTCATTCTCCATAAAAAAAAACATTAAACATGCAAACATGACATACATTATACATGATATACAGATGAAAGATCGATTACAAGAAAAAAGGGAAGGAGCAAACAAAGTTTTATGGGAATATGGGGTTAACAAAAAGTGCAATTAGCCTTAAAAACGTCAGCCCCTTAAAAGATATACACTGTTTTGTTGAGAAAAGAAAAAAAAAAGGAAAAGAAAAGCAGAGAAAACCCGAACCTAAATACAAATGGAAAAAAAAAAGAATAAAAATGAAATAAGCCGAGAATCCTCACGTGGAATTTTCATTAGGAATTGATAATAATAAGGATTGTCCTCATTATGGCTGTAAATAAGCAATTTAAAGGTTGGTTTTGATAATCCACGACTGTTATTTTAAACATAGAAACAGATTTGCACGAATTGATACTTATTTCTATACAAACATCAATCTTTTTTTGTTTTGCTTGATATCAAACTGATAAAGTAAACTAGTTCTTTCGTCCCGTGCCAGTATGAGATTTGTCTTTAGCATTTTGTTAACATCAGTAGAAAGTTGTGCTAGTTCTTTTAAAATTCGATTGAAAAAAATAATACAAAATTCATCGTTATGGATAAATTCATGGCATGGAATTGAATTGAATTATATATCTTGTATTTCACAACATCCTTAGTAATTTTCCAGAATTCTTATGAACATTTATTCGCTTAATTGAATTAAACCTTTACAAATTGTAAACAATCTTTATGTAAATTTTTTTTAGTACACACTAAGCAGACGGTTTAATTTTTAAAACTTACCTTGAACAAGATCTCAAAGACTTTCAAGGAACCAAATCCAGGCCTGGCGTTCTCAATACCCTGCAATTGAATTGGATATTGACATAAGTATAGGATTCTGTAATATGTCATTGCCATGTTCACACATTTTATCAGGCGACGCCCAAGGATTTTAAGTTTGCCCATTTCATGTCTATGTGTTAGTTGTTTCTACTTTTCGATCATAATGAATACGTAAATGTTTGAGTTTTCCTGAATATTGTAAAGAGACCTTTAGCATCACGAAAATTGTTTTTGAGTGAAAATATTTTGAGAGTGTTGGAAATGTGCTAACATAAACATGATCATGTATTTTATGTTTGGTATTTTTTTGATTATATATTTAAAGTACTAATTTTGTCATAAATGTTTGTTTTTATCTGCCACAAAAGTTTTCGGCCGTGATGATTATTATCTATGTCAAGCCATTATGTATGGAAATTATTTCTTTAATTATTTTCATATAATATATGGATACACTGTATATAATGGAATTTGTTTTGAAAATAAAGAACCGTGTGGAAGGTAAGAAAAAAAAAGGGAACAAAATTGTTTTGCTTATTGGCCTAGAGGCTGATTATGAACCCAATCACAACTGCAGCTGCTCGTTTATATTTTATGCATGGCAAACCTGAACTAAAATACATTAAAACCAGTAATCAGTCCAAACACTAACATAGCTGCTATGTAACCAACACATGACATTAAAGATACAAAACTGCGTCAATCAAAAAACATCTAAGCGTGCACGTCCATTGTTTAAAAAAAAGAAAAAGATGAATGATCAAACAAATCTGCAGGATATAATTTGTTGGCATAGTTATCTCTATTTGATATAAACAAAAACGTAGTCTATATACTATGAGTAATACAATGAGTTGACGTACTAGTATAGATTCATTGACTGCTATGAGAGGCATCGCTGTTTCTATAGGCTCACAGGGACGTTACATCCCGCTATAACCCCTCAGCGCGACGGGGTACATGCCTACAGTTGTGACCAATCGGAGGCATATAATCTTAACACGTGACATTATAAATAATCTTATATATTTTTCATAGCTTCAAGTCATACCTTGGAAGTCATACCTTGGAAGTAGGCATAAAGTTATACAAAACTTATTTGCCCCTCGGTGGCCGTTAGTGGGTTACTGTTGAATTTGGCATCGTGCAGTTACGGATGAACATGGACAGTTGAATAGTTCATCAGGATTAAACTTGTCCTTCTTCAGTGTCCAGTACTTGTCAAGATTTGATTTGAAAGAATTGAGTGATGGACTTTCTGCTACATATGATGGGAGACCATTCCATTCGTTTACTACTCTCTATGAAAAAGAGCTCTGCCTCAATTTAGATTTTACATGTTTCTTTTGTAGTTTGAACTGGTGACCTCTTGTTACTGTGACAGTCATCAGGCATGCGTTCCGTTTATACAGGACATTATCCACAAGCAATGTTTTCCGGTAGAAGATGTTAAAGTATAAGTTCATCAATGGCAACATCAGCACATCTTTCCGATTAAAAACAAGCAAACAAACAAAAGAAAAACCAAGGCTACCCGCATAGTCAACCTTTTGAAAGAGTCCATTCAGAAAGATATATCAAATTTTCTTCCTATTGTTGTTTATTCCTTTGGAACGTGCAGATTCATGAGAAAGATAATTATAGATTTGGGGCGTGTACGTGCTTTCACATAGAATAATGTGCAAAGTCTGTTATTTTTATTTATTTCCTGAATGATTGTACACAGGCGCGTACGCAGGATTTTTTCAAGGGGGGGGGGGGGGGGGGGGGGGGGGGGGGGTTGTCTCGAAATTTGAAAATTTGACATTTTGCTCCATTGGGGGGGGGGGGGGTAAGGTCACCTTCTTCTTAGGTCAACTATGGGAGTATTTTTTTTTTTTTTTTTTTTAATAATTAAAAATAAAAAATAAAAATAAAAAACCAAAGGGGGGGGGGTTAGGGTTTTTTTTTTTTTTTTTTTTTTTTTTTTTTTTTTGGGGGGGGGGGTTTACACACAAAAAAAATATCAAAGGGGGGTTTAACCCCCCAACCCCCCCCCCCCCCCCCCCCCCCCCCCCCTGCGTACGCGCCTGATTGTACATGTAGTTGAATCTTGACAGACTATGGCTAGATTTATCTGGAAGATTATATAATATCAGTGTAATAATAATAATAATAATAATACATAACATTTATTAGGCGCTTAATATGTTTCTGATGTTTCTGAGCGCACAGTGTTCTGATTAAGAGAAGACTATAACCCGTAGAATTAAATTAGAAGAAAAAGCAAAAATACAAAAGTAACATAGATAAGGTAAGAAAAACAGTGGCAATCAACTAAATAAAGACAAATATGGTGCGCACCTCCATTGACCGACGCACAACTGCACTTTACAATTTGAAAAGATAGGTTTTGAGTAGAGATTTGAATTGAGATACAGAGGGGGCGCAGTGAATAAAGGTGGGCAGTTTGTTCCAGAGAGCGGGGGCAATAACTGAAAAGGCGCGGTCACCATACCGGGTGTTAGTGCGGGGTCCAGGTGTTAACAGTAATGTGGAAGATGAACGAAGTGTTCGTGACGACGTACGGGAACGTAAGGATATGAGATCGGAAAGGTAAGAGGGGGCTAAGCCATTGATAGCTTTGTAGCACAGGAGAAGAATTTTGAAGGATATGCGGTGGTGAATTTTAAGCCAATGTAGTGAGTTCAATATTGGAGTTATGTGCTCTGATTTACGCGAGAGAGTCACAAGCCGAGCAGCGCTATTCTGTACCCTTTGAAGTGGGACTAGATGTGACTGAGGGAGGCCAGAAAGAGAAGAATTACAGTAATCGATATGGGTCGAGACAAAAGCATGGACTAATTTTGAAGTTGTGGGTCGGTCAAGTAGCCTCCTGATTCTACTGATCTTATATATACCAAAGGAAGCAGACTTACAAATATTACTAATGTGTTGTTTGAAAGTAAGATTGCTGTCAATATTTAAACCAAGGTCACGCACAGAAGCACAACAACTGAGAGAGCCATCACTCATAACAAGATCAGGAAAGGGGTCTGAGTTCCGAAATTTAGAAGTAATATGAATCATTTCAGATTTTGAATCATTAAGGCAGAGATAGTTTTAAAAAGACCAGGTTTTGATTTCATTGAGGCAACTGGTGAGTTTGTTCGCGGCTACTGTCCTGCTGTTTGGGTGAAGAGTTACATAAATCTGGGTGTCGTCTGCATACATAGTGTGTTGAATATTCTGATGAAGGTTAATAACATTTGAGAGAGGGCTGGTGTAAAGAATAAACAGGAGGGGGCCGACCACGGAACCCTGAGGAACGCCGCAGATGAGGGGAAATGATTCCGAGTTGGTGTCATTGATGATCACCTTCTGAGTTCGGTGCATGAGATAGGAGCGAATCCATTGAAGTACGGTGCCGGTGATGGAGAAGTCGTTCTCTAAGCGATGGAGTAACAGGTTGTGGTTGATAGTGTCAAATGCGGCAGTGTAATCAAGCAAGATGAGGACAGCTTCATTACCCTTATCTACATCTAAAAGTAGGTCATTTAGGACCTTGACAGTTGCAGTCTCAGTAGAATGATGATTCCGATAGGCAGATTGGTGGATTGGAAACAAACCGAGATTGTCAATGTGGGCTTTCAGCTGTAGTGACACAATACGTTCCAAAACCTTCCCAAGGAATGGCAGGTTTGCGATGGGCCTGTAGTTCTTAAGTCCATTCGTGTCGAGACTCGGCTTCTTTAGGAGGGGAAGAAGCAGAGAAGTCTTAAAAGACTCTGGAACTATTCCGGATGATAACGAGAGATTGAACAGTTTGGTTATGTGAGGAAGGAGTTCATCGAGGACTTCCTTTAGAAGCTAGGTAGGCAATCGGATCTAGCTTACAGTGTTTAGAAGGAAGTGAAGTGATGAGCTTCCTGACTTGTGAGAGGGATACAAGGCAGAAATCAGAGAGTTCATGACGAGGGCCTGGAGCAAAAGATCTTGAAGCTGGTGCTGGTACTACATTAGGGAAAGAGGATACAACTTTGGCGACTTTTTCCCTGAAGAATGTAGCAAATCTGTTGGCGAGTTCACTATCAGAAGAATGATCTGGAAGAGGTGAAGATTGAGTGGGCGTTGAGAGTGTCTTCACAAGACGAAACAGTTCTTTAGTGTCAGCATTCTTGATGAGATCTTTGAGATACGCTGACTTCGCATTGAAGATGCACTCATAATATGACTCGCATTCACGGCGGTACAGCTCTCTATCAACAAAAAGTCCAGACTTGATCGAACGACGTTCCGCACGACGCCTTCGCCTCTTGGCTTCCTGGATATCATCGGTAAACCATGGCGCATCAGGTCTGATTGATACAGTCTTGACCTGGATTGGAGCGTGCTCATCAATCAACGTCCGCAAAGATGAGTTGTAATGCTCCGCGGAAGCAGATGGACAAGATAGATCAGGAAGTGAATGGAACATTGTGTCAATAGAGTTGCGTAGAGAGTCCTTGTCAATGCTGCGATATTTCCTGAAGGAAACCTCTTTCTTGGGATTCTTCGGCCTTGCGATATTGACAGTGGTGACAAGTGCACAATGGTCGGAAGGCATGGAAGATAGCGAGTTCACGTTGCAGACATCATCCGAATTCCTTGTGAAAATCAAATCTAGAGTGTGACCTGCGCGATGGGTTGGTTCACGAACATGTTGCTTGAACCCTAACGAATCAACACATGTCATAACAGATTTTGCAAAATTATCATTGGGATCATCAACATGTATGTTGAAATCACCCAATAATAGAGGAAATGATCATCTACAACAGCACCTTCAAGGAGAGTTGGAAATTCATCCAAGAATGTGCCGTTGGAGAGATTATTATTGGCAGACGGGGGTGGTCGATAAATACAGTACAACCTTACAGCAGATGAAGGTGTCAGATTGAGTGTGACATCCAGTAATTCAAAAGATGCAAAATCATTGTTGTTGTTCAAGGTACAGCGAGCCGTGGATCTATAGAGAAGCAAAATCCCACCGCCCTTGGAAGATAACCGGGGTCGATGGGTGAAATCATAATTAGGCAAACCAGATCTTAGATCAGCTAATATGAGACCATCCCTCTTACTGTCTCCAGAGAGCCACGACTCGGTGATGACTAGAACATCTAGATCATGTTCAACAATCAAATCAGTAATTGCGTGTGTTTTACTGGTCATGGAACGTGCATTCCAAAGGCCAAGTTTGAGGCTATTGGATGATACCGACATTGGTGGAGGGAAATCCGGCCTTGGTATCGTACGCCGCCCACGTCCGCGATGAGTTCGACGTCGGCGACCGATGCCAAGATCGCAGATCCTGCTCCAAACATTCATGGGTAGTAAATTAAGCGGCTGGTTATTAATCTGATGGAGATCATTCAAGTTGTATGAAATATGTAAAGCTGTACAATCAGCTGAATAAGGAGGTGAGTTGGTATGGCCAATATTGGAAACATTCTCAGTGCGATTCACTGGACCAGGATTGGGCTGGATATCTCCAGAATTAAGGAGACATCGAAATGTAGCTGTCGAATTACAGTAGTATAGTATAGGTTGACTACAATATTTGAGATGTTTACAGTGGAGGCTCTTCATGTGTGAGCCAGTACAAGTGAAACATTCCTTGGTTATATAGGGCTGATTCAAAGTGTACAGAATAGAAATAACAAGCCCTATAGAAAACAACACCTTCAATGGCTTTCCATCCATTGTACAAGCAGGAATAGCTTACACAAAAGGAGCATACAAAAGAGATTATAAAATGGCTCTAGTATTTTAAGCATCGTGATTGGTCAATACGCGTCACATGGCATTGACAAATTTTTGATGCAAGCACGATTTTGCAGAAATGAGTGCAGAAAAAGCGCAGTAAAAAGTTATATTGCACGGTGCGTACGCGCGACCATGGAGATCCAGTGCGCGCGCGTACGTGTAGTACGCGCTCCCTCGAGTGCATTGCAATTATTGTAGGCTACGCGTAGCTAATATTGTACGCTCCACCATGATCCCCAGCGCAACGTACGCGTAGCTTAGCTCTAGCTAGCTAGCTAGAGCGGCAAGCGGGGTATTATTAAAAAGCAAAATTTTATTTTACTTTTGCCTTGGATTTAGGCCTGTTTTGACTTTTGGATTTTATAATGAAGCCAGGAATTTCAGCTGTCTGATGTAGACTCGTCTCTAGACCCACTGTATGGATTTTATTTTTAATCAAGGCAATGAATCCCATTGACTTATTGGTAAGCCTGCAAGGTCTTAGTCTAACAGTTAGAAGTAGAACCAACATAACTCTAGATCTAGATCTAGATCGAACTCTCGTAGACTCTAACTTATTAGATCTAAAGTTTCGTTTGTTGTTATTTGTGTCGCTATTTTATAAAACAAATAACGCACTTGACCCTGTTGTGCAAAACGTAAAGGCAGTAAACGCTCGGTTTCTTCAGATGGTTCGCACTGTCAACTCGCCGCAAGCGGCTCGTTGCACAGAGCGGCACCAATCTAAAGAAACCTCGCGCGTACTGCATTCACCGCTATTGCACTCTGGGCCGTGCGTTATTTGTATACTATTGTGAATGTCAGTACATTCAAATGGTATACAAGCAAAGTACCAGTAAAGCTTAATGCACATGCCTGTACAGTAAAATTGAACAAGAACATCAAACATTAAACTTAACAGAAATACTGCAAATTCACACCAAAATACACCTTACAAATTGATTACCTCTGTTCCTTGACCAATATCAAACACAATGTTGAAAATACAAATACTAAATCCAACCAAAATTGGTGAAAAATGAAACAAATTACAGAGCTCAAAATGAGAGAGGCTACCTATAGAGGTGCAGATACAGATGGGTAAAAGCAACAACAAAATGAAGTACGTTCACTGTGTTAAGGCCCGGTCACACAGGAAGGACGCATGGGGAACGCACGGCCAGCGCATGGAAAATTTGCAATTTTGGCCAGTGCGTTGTCGTGCGCCCAACTTTTGTCGAAGATACAGATAGCTGACACCAAAGGTATAGCGTGTTGCTAGCGCGCTGGACGCATACAGGGCGCACACAGGGCGCACACAGAGCGCACATGATAACAACTTCCACGAATGCACAGCGTGTTGCTAGCGCGCTGGACGAATGGTCCACGCATGCACCGCGTTCTACGACGCACGGCCAGCGCATTGGAAATCGGAAAAGGCCGTGTGCCTAACTTTTGTCATAATTTTGGAAAAGCTACCGAGCTGACACAAAATGCACAGCGTGTAGCTAGCGCGCTGTGCGTATACAGGGCGTGTGCTCCGCGCATGTCTGGCGCTGGTCTAGCGCGCTCCACGCATGTCTGGCGCTGGTCTAGCGCGCTCAGGCGCATGTCTGGCGTGCCTTTGGCGTGTATATTCATGCGTCGAGCTCGGCGCACGTTTTTGAGCATGCTCAAAAAATCCCGACGCACACAGCGAATGACGACGCATGCATAGCGCTGGTCCAGCGTTGGTCCAGCGCGCTCGACGAACGAGTAACGAATGATGACGCACGCCTAGCGAACGACAACGCACTGGCCCAAATTGCAAATTTCCAATGCGCTGGCCGTGCGTTCCCCATGCGTCCTCCCTGTGTGACCGGGCCTTTAGAGGTGCAACTATGGTTGTTTCACCTTTTCAGTTAACACCTTGCATTATTTTAAAGGTATTACAAAGTTTTGGGAAATTTTGAAAAATGGGTGGATAGTGATTCTTTACAAGTTTGACATATTTGGATGGCCCTGTGGATGTATTTAGAGCACTAGAAATTTTAGCCCCTAAAACACTTTTGCTTTTGAGAAAAATTGAATATAAAGATTTACCGGTACTCCCGGTAAATTTTGATAAATTTCAAATAGCTCCTACGGCCGTACAAAGGTAGCTGCGACCATGAAAATCTCAGAATATGTAGTTGTGGTATATAATTTCCGAACGGGAATAGCTAATCGGCCGATTTTAGTCAAGAAACATTGTTTTACAGCTTAATTAATATCTTGACCTTGAGAGGGAGCTATACAACATAAAGTGTTTATTATTTACAATTTCACAACTTTAGAGTCGATTTCGACCGCGACAACGATCAGTAAATATTGTAGGATCGCATATGCTTCCAATATGTTCATTTGAACCAAATTCACGACCCCATACCAAAACTTTGTATTACCTTTAACAGACACATGACATAAAATTCGACGAAATGCAAGTTATATATTACTTGAGGGAAAATCCCAACCGGAACGTCAATATAATTTCATACATCTTCAAAGAGGGGCAGTGCCCTCCTGACAGTGCTAAGCAACTAGAATCAATCATAAGGCATTATCATTCCCATGCGTTGTGAATGATGTCAGTACCGTGGCGCACATTGTAACACCAATGATCCTTGTCCCCAAAGGAGGACTCGGTGATACTCTGAATCAGACACTGTCCTCCTCTGAAGTATTCTTAACAGAAGCTGTTATAAATTTTAGAGTTCCCTTGGCATTATGCCAGGTATACCCCAAGGGCTCAACCCTCTTTTCTTTAAATGGAAGGTATCGAAATCAGCGCACGCTTTCTGATATTTCACACGTTCGGTTTTCGACCATTATGCTTAATGCATCGTGAAAGTAGATCATCCTTACTGGTTACTGCCTCCCACGAAAATACAGTTGTTGGACCACCATGTGGGACTTCGTTACTCTACAACTATGCTTCCGTATAACACCCAATGAAAATGTCAGAGCACTTTTGTTAAAGATGTATTTGAACCAAACCCATTCAATATCTTACAAGAGGAATTCTGATCAATGAACAGACTTAGTGATGAATGATAATCATTTTATCCTCTGACTTAGTACATTGAGCAAATCATCACTATCATCCTTTTAAACTGCTCATTTTCGCATAAAATTCCCCTCGTCATTTGTCGATTGTTCTGCTATTCTTACTTCTATAGCAGAACAATATTGCTGCTCAAGCAAAACGATTCTACGAGAAAGCATGATAAAAAACACCCCATGACAATCTGTTTTGTAAGGATCAATTTATTTCTACTATGTCTTTGTTGTTTTTGTTAAAGATTTATTAATTGTTTGGGATATCTGAAAAACGAAGTTATACACCTTCAGATGTACCTCCAGAAACTTGGACGTATGTGAGGCGCGCACACCAACAAATTGTATGATGAGGGTGTTGGGTGCCGGACACTTAACAAACATAAATCGGTTTATTTTGCCTTCAGATAGAACCTTTAATCATATTCAAATATCACTAACCATCATGAATATTTGCCCTTTATAATATTTTCCAACATTAAGTCTTCGAAGATTTATGACATATTGCTTGTAATCTTCTTTAAATCTTCTTTAAATCAACTGTCCGGATAAACAACCATTGTATGGGAGGATAGAGGATGTTGCACTTCCTGTCCACCCCTATACGGTTTGAAAGAGCAACTTTAATGCTTCATTAATATACGTTTCAAAATTGAAATGACAGACTAAAGACATTGCGTGGGAGGATTTGACCTAATTAACCATATTACCTAATCAATAAAGAAAAATCATAATCATTTTGAAATTTGAATTACATTCAAAATGTCGCTTGTATTTTAAAAACAACTTATTTCAGAGAAGACACATACACACAAAAAGAGGCTAAATTTTTAATTTTGCTATTGGCATTTTACCGGATAAAATATGACAATGTGTTTAGAATAAAGTCAAGACAGGGTTTCTCCGTTTCTGATAGTTTCCTGTCTAAATAAGCCCTGTTTACCAACATGAATTCGAATTCTCCATAATTACTTTTTGATGTTGCGACCAAATCATAACAAAGTGCCATGGTTGGCGCATAATCTCGTTTCTTTCTTTTCTCAATGCCTCGACTATTGTGATGTTAAACTTTTAAAGAGGATTTATACTCAAGACTTATGGCTCTGCCGTGTCAAATTTGATGTTCAATTTATGAAAGCAGTCATGTTGGAGTGTTTTTTTTTATTGCATGTCATTTTCGCTACTTCTTAGCGCCAACGATCCACACCTACAGGCGCTTTGGAAACAAGCCCTGGTATTATGGTTTGAAGATGTAATCCCCTCCCGCATTTTTAGTTATGCTTCTCCTTACAAATACATTTTATAAGCATTTGGCACCCATAAGCTGTAGCCGTTGCTATGGCGAGACGTAATAAAACTTTTTAATCGTTCTTTGATGGTCTTTTCTCTTCATCATTTGACATCAATTATTTTCCCGCGATGCACTTTACATCGCGATGCAACCCTTGACAACAACATGCAGTTTTCACGTCGCTGCGGTAGAAGGACATTTTGGTTTCAAATTCAAATATTACTTACTTTTACGACTGAATGGGTAGCCATGCATTTTTTCTCTGATAGTCAGGCATTATCTTGTTTACATGTGTGTCTGTTTTTTTGTAACGTACGGCACCCGGTGTTGACAAATATATAATTTTGTTTTGGTGTTAATATTCAACAATAGTCTACGTCTGCCGGAATAGCATCAACATTCATCTCATCTCTTTTATCCTTTTCGAGTTGCTTTTATTAGTAGCATTTGTATTGCACTTAGTACTACATTGTTTGTAAAGCGCTTCACATTGTTATTACTATTTCCCCAGTCATTGATTTTAATTGCGATTCCGCATAAGTTCACACTCTCCGTTCCCTGTGAGTGCCATTTTGCAATCGCACACAAGCCAATCCAGCAATTTAAAGTTCGCATCCTACCGGATGAACTTGTAACGATTTGGTGGAGAGGGGCAAATAGAGAAGTCTTGCCAAAGGACATTAGTGCCGCAACGGGATTCGAACCACGAACCATGTGATCCACAGTTTGGTGACATATCCACTAGACCACGACACCTCTACCCATAGCTTTTGATACCATGTGGAGCAGTGTGAGTCCGGCCATCGTCACTTTAAGGTTTCGAGCGATCCGCCGGACTGAACGATGGGAAGGATATGGGAAAGAAGGAAGTAAATTAAGTTCATGTTCCCTCCCCCCTCCCCCGTTATTTCTTTTCTCCTTTTCATTTGTTTCCCTTTATTCAAAACCTGTTTGATACATTCAATGAAAATGAGAATCCTCAAATTTAATCACTTATTTGGAAGTTAATGTTATGATATTGTCCTATTTAATACTCTATCGGATTTCGGATGAACATGCCTTTCATGAAAGCCCATGTATGATTGAAAGGTAAAACTGATATTAAAAAGAGAATAAACAAACAAACAAGCAAAACATATAAACAAATGAACAAACATACACATCATGACCACTGATGTGCCAGACTCGAACATTATTAGAAGCATCAAGATGTGCTAGTATTATTTAATCTTCATCATAGTATACGGTTTAGTCGAGAAAAACGCTCTAGAGATAACATTACAAAACAATATTCCATCAAATTTATTTAACATTTCAATCAGTATTCAAGAATCTAATGTATTGCAACATGTGATTTTCGAACATTAAAAACAAACAAATTGCTCGGTGAAAAAAAAAGTGTTTTTCAAAACTCCTTAGTATAATGGACGAAAGGCATTTCGCGCCTTTAATTATTTGTACTATGTTGCTATTGCCCCCATCGGCGACAATGTAAGATCATCATTCTATTACAATGTTATTCCTCTGTCACCATCCACCCATTATCATCCTTTCACGAGCGCCAATGTGCTAATAAATCTTTGTTGATCACATCAGCTGATGATGAATATTTATCCGAGATGATCATCAGGGAGAGGGTTGGTAACGCAATAGCAGGAGGCAGATGTGCGATGCACGCCTTCTCAAACAAATGGTTATTAATATGCAATCGGTTAGTTTTTTATCACCACCAAGGCGCCTCAATCGCACACCATGGAGGCTCTCCTGTTCACATGAAAAAGATAATCTGCATTGCAAGTTTGCAACTAGTCGCCGCAATCGCACATTATCTGAAGCTACATATTCTGTTCTCACGGCAAAAGATAATCTACGGTTCATTCTGGCGCTTCAGTTTTGCACTGCTGACGCTTATCGTGTTCGCATGTAAAAGATAATCTGCATTGCATCGAGGCGTATTGATCGCAAACCATTGGGGCTCTTCCATAGTTCCATTCATATCAAAATATAAGTGGGTAGGGTTGTTAGATGGATGGAGTATGAAAAATTATCAACCCCCTTGATTAGGGGACGAGTTTAGAGGGGTTCCTATAATCTACTTTTGACATTCCCTTCCCTCCTTTTGTTTCCTTCGTCTATCTTTTCTCTTATATTCCCTTATCTTCTTCTACCATTGGGTACGCCACCGTTGGTTGTTTCGTTTGTCTTTAAACATCGATATTTATATTAAAGTCTACGTCTAATATGTAACACTAAACTTGAACAGATTACCTATACAAACAATCGTTGATTTCCAGTCATTTTCACCACATTCCCGTAAATCGTTAAAACATGTAAAAACTCTTTAACGAAAGTAATGTGAACAATAATTTTGATTAAAGAGAAAGAGTCACTGTGTTAATAAACTGTAAAAACTTGTTTAGTGGATACCTTGTATGCCTACAACTCATTGTAGTCAGATTATATCTTATGTGTCTGGAGGTGGGCGTACGTGCGTGTGTGGGTCTGTGTCTACTATATTTGTTGAATGTGATTTCATCGTTAACTAAATATACATGAAGATAAGGCATCATGTAACATGTGCCTTATATGTCGTTTGCAAAATGAGTCACATGAATCAACAATTTGATTATCTCTTAAGTTCCGCTTTTATAATCATCATCACCCTTAATATTATATTTGTTTTAATTACATAACGCCAAGTCAACGTAGTATATACATAGGGTAGTATTCGCATTCGAGTTTAAGACATTGTGCAATGTGCATCAATAAATATACTTCGTGGACCCTAACGCCCACTCGGATTGTAAATGCCCGTTTTATAAAATATGGAGTCATAAAAAGATGATAAATCATCATCAGATATTTTCATCACTGCCCTGGCGAAAGCCCTCGATTTTGATGGTGCAGTTAATACGATGAGACATTAGAGGCAGATTATGTTTCTAAATGCATTATTGATCATGTTATTAGATCATTCTTTTTGTTGTCTGATTCATGCTCAAGTCTGCCACGACGTGATTCTCAAGGCTCTCCAGTAGTTCTCTATAGCTCTTGCCATGTTAGGCTGCTTACACCACAGTACTTGCAGCAATCAAGAGAACCTTATACAAACCGATTCTCCTCTCTGTGACGAGAGAGAAAAATGAGCATAAACCTGCATCCTATACAATCCGTTGGTGCATTCAGCTTAGCCAGCGGCCTCAACCTTCCATGAAAAAATCTTGATAACACGTGAACCTTAATGTCACAAAATATCTCATTCATCTGTTCATCATTCTGCATGACTATGGTGTACTATAGTTATTTTCTGCTATTTCCCGCTCTATCATTGATGTACAGTTTAGGTATTATTTATATCCGAAATATCGCCATGGGAACGGGAAAAAGATTGTGTAATCCACATATTTATGAGCGGATGCTAGACTAGAAACGACTTCAAAGACAGGGAGAAGCGAATCGATACATCAGAGATTTATATGCAACTAAAAGGGGGGAAATTTCAACTATAACATTGACTGAAAATATTTTCATCTTACCTATCAATACGAAGAGACTTGAGGGAGTGATATGGATCTAACAACTTGCGTTCCTTTCTTAATTCGGAAAAATAAGAAACTGATAGAAATCTGACTGGAAATATGGCAGTATCGAAAGAGAGCGGACGAAAATAACTACTTGCCTATAATAAATTGTATAATCGTAACAATTAGATATAATTATACTTAAAGAATATGGGCAGCAGATAAACAATGTACTCAGCGTTTAATGACGTGTGTCACAAAACTTCAAGGACAAGAAGACGAATATAAGAAGAAATGGAAACAAAGAATAAGAGGAAGAAGAATTAGAAGTAGTAGTAGTAGTAGAAGTAGTAGTAGTAGTAGTAGTAGTAGTAGTGGTAGTAGTAGTAGTAGTAGTAGTAGTAGTAGTAGTAGAAGTAGTAGTAGTAGTAGTAGTAGTAGTAGTGGTAGTAGTAGTAGTAGTAGTAGTATAAGTAGTAGTAGTAGTATTCTAGTTTAATTATTATTATTATTAGTAGTAGTAGTAGTAGAAGTGGTGATAGTAGTAGCAATAAAACAAAAAAGAAGAAGAAGAAGACGATGAAGAAGAGGAAGATTATGATGATGATGAAGAAGAAGAAGAAAAATGAAAGGAGAAGAGACTTAAATATTTCAAAAGTCCGTTACAAACAATATTACTTCCATTCTCAATTTGTGATATTGCAATTCGTAAGGTTCAATTGATTTATTTCTGTTTGATTTTTTTATTTATTCCGCAGTTTCATAAAAATGACCGACTGATTTGACAAATAGGTACACTGTGAAAAGGCTGGCAATATTTTTCCAACATTTTGCCCAACGTCGTGCCAATAGTCAACCAAACCATCTATTGGGCAACATTTTGCCCAGTGTTATTGGTAAACCTAAGTACCCTACTTCACACATGCATAATTGTTTCGTATTTTCACCTAAATTTGGGAAAAGATATGATCCTTCAACTGCCCGACTACGGTAGCCCACGTGTTGGGAAATTCTTGACCAGCTGTTGGACAAAATACGAAACAATTATGCAAGTATTACCCAATAGATGGTTGGGTTGACTATTGGCACAACGTTGGGCAAAGTGTTGGAAAATATTGCCCAACTTTTTCACAGTGTATGAAAGTATACATTTTCTGGTGAGACAAATACTACGAGTACATCGATCAGAAAGGTTGAAAAATCTTAACTTGGCAGCGGGACTGCCTTTAAAATTCTTGGTTCCAATAATATAGGAAAAACAAACATTGCAAAGCAATTAGATTTTATTCATATATTAATGTTATGCAAAATGGCTCCTCTGGTGTACATGAAATATGACACCAGAGTATCGTTCAATAACCAGATTATTGTTTGTTTATTGCAGGGTTGGGATTTCTTCCCGTAATCGGAGCCTTCACTTAGTTTTCATCTCCATAGATTACATCCGAATTAAAGATTTTCTCGGAAATATTCCCATCAAAACAGGTGGACTTTGATAGATTATAACTAATGACAATGTAAAGAAAGCCTGTTCACGTTATCTTATAACGATAATATCAATATCATGTGAAGAGTAAAAACCTGTAGGCCATTAGAGTATTGTGTATAAATTGAGAAGTTATCGAATCATCAAAATACTACACACTTTGTTACAGCAAAAATTAAATCCAAAGTTTTATGCTACTTTCGAGTCCTGTTTGGAATATGAGGCATTTCAAGCTCAATCCTGCGGTCATCCAGACCAGGGACCATTTCACAAAACTTGTCATCAGTGACACATGACAGTTTTTGTTGTAAGCTATTGAAATGCTTGCTTCTATTGGTTATCAGCAGATTTATCAATGATTTCTGTAATTTGTCATTGAAAAAAGACTTTGTGAAACGGGTCTCAGACCTTGTCACATGTTACCAATGACGGCATGCTGACAAAGTTTGCATGATCGGGGGCATCTTGTTTCAGATGACGCCCTTTCATAGCTGTCCAACTTATGATAGAAGAAGGGGATGCGCAATCCTTCCTGTGAGCTTGTTATGTATTCCATGTTGGAATTAAGAGAGTCACAATTCACTTTCAGCTCCATCAGAAGTTCTCATTTATGCACCCCCCTCCCACCCCCTCCCCCCTCACCCTCCTCACCTGATGGTGGCTACATTACCGACTACGGAATCAGAATAGAGCGATCAACAATCGTATCATTCAGAATAGCAATGCTAATTGATAATAATTAGATTATTTAATATTCTAATCGCAACCCTCATCACACATTCACAAATCAACAACAAGTGGATGTAATAAGGCTACTGTAAAAGCTAACAAATATATTTGTCGTTGTTTATCCTTCGAGAAAAATACTCAGGAAACCAAATATCGCATGCTTTTCTATATATCTCAAATAACAGACAATTGGGTAAATATAACAATAAATGACCTGTGCGCCCTTTCGTTGTATTTAACATGTTTACCGCCAATAAATCCGGAACAGAGATCACTTTATTGGTTCGGCTGAGATTTTGTCATGCGCCTTATCCAATCTAGATTTTGTGAAAACTATCAAATCACTTTATAAAGGAATAGAAATATGATCAACAGAGGAGGATTATTCTCGCAGACCTTACAAAATGTCTTCATAATCACGCACGAACGTGCGTTGCCAGAAGTAAAAAATAAGAAAGAAGAAAAGGGTCTGTGTCCCTGGTTTCTTCTTTATCTGAGCCAAGTCAGATTTATTGTGAGGAGCCGGGCACGTGCCAGTACAGTGATGGCTACTCATTGTGGACAACAGACGAGTCTAGATGGGAATTTCTATCGTGCCTTGTAAAATATTCACGAATTGATTTGCGTAAATCGGCCCTAAGAAGTCTGACGTTTCATTCATAGGCAAGGGCCAAAGGGAAGTATAACTAAAGGACGGTGCACTCGACCGTGACCGTCTAAAAGTGTTGTATTTCATCCTGGCAGAGTTGCTAAAGACATTTCCCACCATATGACAATGCAGCCCTGTGTTTTTTTAATCAATCTTATACATGGGTGATTATTGTAATTTTTGTAATTAATTGCTTCTCATTATTACAGAGGAGCCCCTTGATGCTCTATGTGCAAATGACCCATAATCGAAATCCAATTACTTGCTAAAATACAGTTCTGAACCTGCCATGCTGCAGATTTTCAGGATTAAGCATCACAATGAAAATTCAAGAACCACAGCACAAGGTATCATCGATAAACATGTATTCAAAAGAGTAAGGTTGAATAAGCGTTCCATCAATTAAAATAGGGATATTTTGCAACAACAACATTGTTAAATGTGACCTTTGAAAAATGAACTGTCAATATATAATACTAGACATTTAGAATATTTAGCGTTGCTGGAAGGTATAATTACAATCGAGCCAATTTGCATACATTTTCTTATTTATGAGTTTGAAAATGATTTGTTCACAAAACAAATATCTCTTCGACCTTTCTGAAAACTTAGAACGACTTAGATCGTTGTTGCCATATTAATGCTTTTAATACTCAACTCATGCATCCACAATTAGCTTTATGATGGTGTATTGTTTCATGCAGAATAATAGTAGATAATAATTATATGCATTTTTAATCAATCTATCAGAATGATTACCCCCTTTTAATCCCAGAGGGTTGGAGGTGTATACCTCATTTTATAAAGGGCAAAGTCAATTTAAAGTTTGTTTTGTCTCTTCTTCCACCTCATACTTATATTCCATACATTATATTTTTTCTTTCTCTCTCTCTCTCTCTCTCTCTTTTCTCTATCTATCTATCTTTCTGAATATAATATATATATCCCCTATCTTTCTCTTCATCTACCTATCTATCTATATCTATTGCTATCTATCTATCCATCTATCTCCCTCTCTATTTTATATATCTACCTCTCTCTGTCTTTTCTCTCTTTTCTTCAAAGTTTTCCCCTCACCTTTTTTCTTTTCTACTTATTATCATCTTTTCCTACCTCCTTCAACATCATGATCCATAGGATATCTTTCACCATCTCCTCTTCTTTCCTCTCCTGTCTCCTTACCTTCTCCGTATTTTCTTTCACCTGCACTTTTTAGATTATTTTTCATTTCTATCTGGTTTTACTCCCTATCTATCTTACAACTCAAAAGAGAAATAAGAAAGGAAGAGATAAGATTCCCTTCGTCATGCAGTTTGAATCCTTTTGACAAGGATCTTAATTCATGATGTAATCGCTGTAATGTCATTTGAACGCGATGGTTGACTTAAGAACCATGTACATAAAAACACATTCAAATACAACATGGTTTGTTTATCATTGTATAATGAAATAAAAATCTAATTTTAAAACAAATGTCATGTAAGTAAGGAGGAAAGCTAAATTAAGAGATATTTACGTGATTTCATGGTTCCTCAGTAACACATCGACAACTAATAACAAAAAGCGACGCAGCACATTGAAACATAACAATAAAGAGAGTCAGAAAAGAGTGATTCGTAACAAAAATGAAACCATCAATCATGATGAAACATGTGTGCTCTATACAGTAGGCTTGCGGGTGCACCATGTGTGAGAGAGAGAGAGGATCGAGGAGTCCTGAAAAGGACGTATACCTACATGCACCTCGTTTGGGAATATAGTGGGAAGAATATTCAAGTCGGTTTTTAAGGACCATATATCTTGATAATTAGATTAGATCAATAGCTTTAAAATTAATCAGAATCTTGTTGGCAGTCCTGACGACGGATAGTCAACCTGTTCGAAACGTCGAGCCACTCATCCTCTCCAAGCGCTATAGTTCTCCTGAGAACTATATGCCAAGAAAGATAACAAACAGTCCTTTTCAGGACTACACTCCTCCAAGAAAGATTACCGAGTCAGAGTCCTGTTCAGGACTCCTCATACCTCTCTCTCTCTCACACACATGGTGCAACCGCAAACCTACTGTATATCTACATCACCATGCAAGCCGACACTTACAAGCAGAATCTTGTTGTTGTTTTTAATCAGAACCTTTGGTGGATACTTTTAACGACAAAGAATATCGGCTTATTAGGGATGCACAATTATGGTTCGAAATAGAATCCAATAAAATTATGCATTATGATTTGTACTACCGGGGTAGTAGTATATCTGGAAAGCGCTTAGAGACATTGTATTAAGCGCTTTATAAGCGGAATATTATTATTGTCATTATCTTATAATTGTTTAGGAAATGAAAACGATATGTTGAAAGCTACTTTAAAGTTTCTATTTGAGTTTCTCTTTTTCCCCGTTATTCATCTTTCTCGGCGATGATAACGCCTCAATTTGATCGAATTGAAGATTATGTTCTGAATTGAAAGGGGATAATATATATCATACGGAGATTATGAGTACAGGGATAGGGTATTACCGATATTCTGAGGGATATGTGTGCCTGCTAGATAAGACATTCACTGCTTTAAATAAGATTTTCAACTCATTTGCTATCCCCTCATCTATCTCTCGCTCTCTCTCTTTCTCTACCTCTATTACTATCTCTCTTTCTCTCTCTCTCTCCCTCTCTCTCTTCTACAATCTCATACTAATTCACTTTTTCTTTAAGACCATTTTTTTTCACGTTGATCTGTATTTCTTCTCTTTTTCCCCTTCATTTCATTCGATTTTTATCCTGTCTTACATTTCTCTCTTTCTCTCTTTACCAATCTCCTATTCCCTCCCTTCCTTGTATAACGACGTTTGCTGCTACTTCCTTTCCTCGCTCACACTCTCTCTCTCTTTCCCTCTAGTCTTTCTGTCTGTTCTCTCTCCCTCTCTCCCTCCCTCCCTCCCCCTCTCTCTCTCCCTTTAGCCTTTCTCGCTTTTCTCTCTATTCTCTCTCTCATATCCTCCTCTATTTCCTTTCCCTCTTTATGTGTATATCTTCCTCACTTTCTTCGATTCTCTCACGCCGGCCTTTCCAATGTCTATATCTCCTAATAGCACTACGTTTAAAATAGCTCTACAAAACCGATTTGCTATCAAGATGTATGGCGGCATCGGTAACGCCTATTGAAAATGCAATTTCGAAAAGAGTATGTGGAGAAAAAAAATTGGAAGGCTTTAACAAAATACATCCCAGGCTACTTATCGATGTTATGTGTCTCGTTTTTGTTCTTGTGAAATTACTTTCTTGTTTTCCCCTTATCAATATATTTCTATCCAGCTTTCATAATCGTACAAAAAAGGACTCATATCCTTTCATCCAAATATAGAAATGTTTTATGCTTGCTTTATCTTCTTATTTAGCAGAGTTACGTATGTATTAGTTTGTAATATTTAATTGATTTGATTTTGATTTATTTATTTCTGTTTGATTTTCATTTTCTTTTGCATTTTTACAAATATATAACAAACAAACATTGCAAATTTACACATGACAAAAGAATATATGTAGAATAAAGTAAGGCTGGCTGTAACTAATCGAGAACATCAAACAGGAGGGTTGACAAAATAAGCAAAGCTTGAAAGTATGACTACCCTCAAAGGATACATAATAATACAAATATGGAGGGGAAAAAATATTGGTAAAAGGGAAAAAAAGACAGGGAAAAAAGAAGAAAAAAAGAGGGGATGCACATCAAGATTCACAGATGTATGTGGTAGTTGGATTTCAATTTGATATATAAAGATAAAAAAGAAGATACAAATTTGAATGTTGAATGGCCAACTTGGGAATACCAAATTGATATTCCTGAAATGTTAATTAACTCACATTCTCATTGAAATATACATTATTCTGTTTGACTTTACTTTGTTGTTGTGTTATCTTATATAACTGTGCTTGGAATACATATTTTCTAATGTATATATTCGTTTGGGTTCTGCCGGCGTCATTTTCGTTCTACTGTAATGTATTCTTAATATATACATATGCTATTGTTCATATTATTTATGTTTTTAACGGTATGTCTATAATGGAATGTGGAAAATAAAACATGAACTTGAACTTGATATCTGTACAATCGTATGTTTTATGTTTATATGTTATGTCTCGCTTTGACAAATCCATTTATCTTGACCCTGTATGCGACTAAAGTGAAATATGTATGTTCAATAATTATGACCAGTTTGTAACACTTTCTATTTTGATTGTGGTTTGATGATCCTTATCCTTTAGGATAATTTAAGCCATTTTTACATAATTTAATCAAGTCAAATATTTTGTGAATAGTAAAAGATTTAGAACATACTACATGTATTACTAAATAAGTATAAATACATGTTAACTACACTGGAACAGCCAATCAAATCAAGGTTTCCATGGAAGATACCATTAGTGGTAAAGTTACCACCAAGCTAAGTCTTATGCATCGGGGCACATGGCACCTTCTGCCTTTCAGCTCTTTAATCAAATGCAGTGATTTTCACATTCTATAATCTATCAACATCGATTTCACAGACGGATTGGCCAATTTCCTTCTAAATGCTGGATTTCAGTTCTTTTGTTAATAAAACATATTCTGATTTATTTCATTTCGTACATTTCAAACGGACTTTCCTTTTTATTAATCTAATAGTATTTCAACATTTTTGTTCTCTCTTTTGATATAGGTTTGAGGGAAAGACCATTCAATTTTGATAATTGGGGCGTGCGATTAAATTCGATGATAATTGGCAACATACGTAATTTGGGCAAATCTTTTATAACGTGTAGATGATCATTTGCAAACGTAAGTATAATGTGTATCTAAAAACCATTTATTTGGGGAGTATTTTTGTCGTCAAGTTTGAAGTGATACTTCGACCTGTACAATATCCTCGCATTATCCTCGAAATTATCCAAACGCCACTTCATTCCTTTACTTATGTAGTCATCGATATCAGACGGAGATAACGACCAATAGCTTCCGATCTCGCTCGTGAAACTCGACGTAAACCCATCCTTTTTATTTGGTAAGTATTCTGCCGTATGATTTGATCGACCACACAAAGATGAAGGCACAAAACGACGTCTTTATATAGCAGAGAATTCTATTTCCCAACAAATCGAGAAGACATAATAACCCATCAAATGCTCTTAAATATCGCCTTACTTGTCTGACTTTAAAGGGACAATGTATTTTTTGTCCACTTCAAAATAAAGCTGGTTAAAATGTGCTCAAATATAATTATATACCGCCTGTATGTCTGATTTAACGGTATAATTAAACTCTTTTCCGAGTTAAAGATGAAAGTGGTAAAAATGTGCCCCAAAACTTCTACCCCATTGCTTATAAATGATCACCTTATATGTCTAACTTTGCAGAACAGTTCCAAAAAAAGAAAAAAAGTTAAATTAGCAATAGCTTTAAAATAAATGATTACAATATCAAATTCAATTATTTTGGCAATGCTAACTAATTTGTTGGAATGGAAGGTAAATGTCAATAAAGTATTTTTAAAAAAAATTCACCATCCAGGTAACTGAATGTTTGTGTTTTTTCTTTGTAAAAAAAACAACACTTTTTTTTGTTAAAGGTTGAAAATATTATATAAAAATATGATATGTCTAATTTTCCATTCAAACCATATCATTGAATGTATGGTTTCGACTTTGGTTTTAAAAAGGAAAAGAATATTGATATAATTTCTAATAATGCATTCTTTACCATTTACAAAGGGTTTGTTGGTAAGGAAGCGGAAAGGAAAAGATATTTAAAATAAAATATTCTTTTTGTTGTTGATGAATTACTGTCATGAAATGGAAGCGCAATCAATCCGAAAAAAACATTATAGGTATAATAATAATAATAATAATAATAATAAGATTTTACTTACCCAGGGTATAGAGAAATTGTAACAAAGGATTGCAATGTAACAAATGAACAGTGCATGCATCTATAAAAGGAAGAAATAAAGATGCCAAGAAGTGGTTATTAAAAAAAAAAGAGAATGGTTGAATTTTGTGCGAATCTGTACTAAAAAAATTACTTGGCAAGGTATCTACATATATATCAAAAAATAGTTTTAGACTCTTAGAATATTGTTTGATATGTTAAAAGAGAATTCTTCCTGCTTTTTTGATGTTGCTTTGTTTGAATTTCCTTTTTGTTTGAAAATAAAAGAATAATTCCCCCTTTATTTATTTTCTAATGGTTATCTTCACATCAAAGCATTTAACATAAAGATTACACATGATGTACATGACAGCTTTTACTGTGAAAAGGAGGAAAAATGGTACCCCTATAGAATTAGCTTTCCTTTTTTTTTCGCTGTAAAAAAAACAAGAATAAATAGTACTCTTCATAAGGATTTTCTGTAGTTATAGCTCGCTACTCAATGCTTTTTTCTTCTTCAATCTGGCATGTACATGTACTTATCATGGGTTTGTATGGTTAGCTCTCTGTATATTCTGCCCAGGGGCTTCATATATGTATTCCGAATCTTATTTATAACAAATCTATAAAGTTTTATTAGAAATAGAACCGTTACTATAATATGTTCATGGTAAATGTAATGAATCGAAATGAAGAGGATGTAAAATAGAGCCTATATAATTATTTTCATTTCCCTCATATAATGTAATACGAGACGAATATCACAATTAGTATTCTGTTCGAGCTAATGCATTTTATGTCTCTACCCCTTTCTTAAGATGAATGGAAAAACATGGAAAAACAATGTGAACAAATTAATTGAGTGATGAAAATATAATTACAGATCTTGTACAAAACTTCGTTTAAATGAAATGTATGTATATATACAAAATAAAAAAACAATAAACATGAATAAATAAAAAATATGTTTGTATATTCATATTTGAATTTGAGAAGCTGTTCTTGTAAAGATTATTCTGTTTAGGCTTAGCATGTAGGCTATATTGTAATAGGCAGAAACAAAATGTATAAAACTAGCTTTTAAGCATACCACTCACGAACTATCTGACTGCGATCTGATTTTTGAAGAATTTTCTAGTTCATGTCAAAAGAAAATTCCAACATCATAGATGTAAAACATCATTAAGTGAGGTTTAATAATAGTCTTTTTATCAGTAGGCCCAATAATTAAAAAAAGGAGCTATTGCAAATGCTCCTACAGAATAATAGACCAATTCAGCTCCGAATCGTATGACATTACCAATCGTGCGATTGTTCACGATTTTAAGCCCATGGCCCGTACACAACATGTACAAACTTGAATTTTTATATGCAATGCCCCCAAACTAATTGTTGGTATCCATATCACAATTCGGAGGTCATTAATCAGGGATATTGCATCTATTTCTTAATTCCCATTTTCGTTAAAAACAAAAATCGGAAATCGGAAAACAGTCGGCTGTCATGGTGTGCGGTGGGCTTTATAGGCTCTTGATGACTACAGTAATGTCCCGGCGTCACTCTCAATGCGCTGATTTCGAGAGGCGTAGCAAACACGTGTGTGGGTGTGTGTGTGTGCGTGTATGTGGGTGTGTGTGTCAATATTTACACGCAAATGTGCTTGTGCAGACAAATTAGGCGCCAAAAACCTGCAAGTGACAGAAAAGACACATTTCATTCCGCTTACTACACCTGGATATAAGGTTCATTTACCTCCTTAAAATGCACTCACTCTTCTACTCTCCCTTTCTCGTCCTGCACTCCCCTGTTTTCTACATTTCTCTCTCTCTCTCTCTTTAAGTCTTTCTTTTTCTACCCCTTTTCGCTCTGTCTTTTCCCCTCTCCTTCATCCTCTATCATTATCTCCCGGTCTCTCTCTCTCTCTCTCTCTTTCCCACTCTCTGTCTCTCTGTCTCTCTCTTTCTTACTCGCTCAGGGACTATCATTTTCTTTCTATTTCCCTTCACATCCATTTTTGTCTTCACTTATCTGTCTCTGTATATCTATGCCTCCCTCAGTCCCTCTGTCTCTCCCTGTGACAAAGATTTTGATGTTCTTGTTTTGCTTTTGTTTTGCATTGGTTATTAATTTAACTATATTTTAGTTTATGTGTGTATCAGCGGGGCATGCTTGTTGCTTAAAGAAACCGTAACATTTTAGAAATGATTCCTAATGATTGATTTTAGCATGTTAGAAATTTTAGGCAAATATATCACCATGAAAAGAGCAATTTGCTTTATTATAATCCTCTTTATCAGCTATGAGATTAAAAAAAAAAAGAATAACCTAACTACCTCAATATTTCTACACCGGTCAATTTCCATTTCTTTCTCTATAAAATTAAGAATGGAATTCAAGAAAAATACGAGTTTTATCAATCAACAGTGTTCTCGCATTATTTTTCAATAATATTTGTTTTTGTTATTCTGAAGACGTAAGCATTCCGAGCGGATTTTTTTTTCTTCCCGCCATTCACTCTCCCAAAGCACACATTCAAGTTAATCGCTGTTGGGGGGCACTTTGTGCGTATGTGGCGATGTGTTTAAGATAAAGATGAAATTGGATGTTTAAGGGAGAAGGAGGTTGAGAGAGAAACAAGGGCGCGTCTTATAATCATATCACCAATTTGGGGGCTAATTAGGCAGAAAATAGAGGGCACGAAAATCAATGTCTCACACTTTAATACATCTGTCTGCGTTCTACCTGTTTGCCACAGAGAAGTCGATTCTCCCTCTTTCTCTATGCCTCTCTGTCTCTGTCTTTGTCTTTCTCTCTCCCCTCCCCTCTCTCTCTCTCTCTCTCTCTCTCTCTCACTCTCTCTCTCTCTATTTCTATCTCTCTCTCTCCCCTCCCCCTCTCTCTCTCTCTTACTATCTCTCTCTCTCTATATATATTTCTATCTCTCTCTCTCCCCCTCCCCCTCTCTCTCTTTATCTCTCTTTCTCTCTCTCTCTCTCTCTTGTACCTCAATTTAATTAGATTATCCGCTTGGAACTCACTCATTCGGTTCCGGCAATTACATACACCATTATTTCCATGATCATAATGATGATGATGATGATGATGATGAATCATTGCATTCATTTGGCACCATAGCTCTGTTAAAAATATTTAAATGCCCATATAAAAAAAAAAACACTTCAAACCCATTCTGCAAACCCTACCTAATTTCCACTTCGCAGACTGAAGACTTGATGCAAAAACCAAAAAGCAGAGTTACGACACCTTACTCATACAAGAAGAACTGACGTGAGATGGCGATAGAAATTATTCAGATTTAGAGGTAGTGCTTCAAGTAAGTATGACTTATAAAACTAAGGATTTTAAAATTAGTCACAGAAATTATTTAAATTTTGTTTTATATGAATTACAGATTCTTTTCAAAAGCAAGGTATTTACCAGGTAATAGGGACTCAACCTATCCTTTGAACCAATTACCATACCTAGAGTAAACACGAATTTTCCCTTTTAATTGTTTGATTATTCGGAATCGTGCCCCCCCCCCCCCCCCCTAGCAAAATGCTTGATTCACCCCTAATGCTGTGATCTGAGGTCATCGTAAGAAGATGACGAAGCGTCCGTCCCCCTTTCAGATATCATCATACGATATAATTTGATACAACGATTTAAATAGATGTATGGAAGGTAGGCTTAATATTTTGTCTGCCTCCCCCCCCCCCCTTTCTTAAGGAGGGGGTCTTCTCAAGTGGATAAGAGAAGAAACAAAAAATGGTCAGTGATAATGTAAAAACATCTATGTTAGAACAGTATGAATCACAAATTATTTGACCGGTCGGGGAAAGAAGAGAAATATCGGACAAATGACAAGAACTTTTGAAAGTTGTAGAATTAAGGGTACTGTACTACATTTTGTATGCATCACAACTTATTCGACTCTGACCATGGTGACATTATTTGGAAAATCTCTCCCATTGTGACATTAAATAAAGTGAATTTCCATTTCTCTCCAAGGCTATTATACCCTCGGTGCAGTTCTCAAGATACATTATGCACCATTTATATCTTCTTGGATGTTTTCCAACTGTAATATAAAAACATCCTGCTCAGGAATGTAACAAAGAAAAATTGTAATGTTGTAGTTTGCAAGATTTAGGGGAGTTTTCCGATAATGACGAAACATGGACATAAGCCAATCGCTCATTTCCCAATTTACCTTATAATTTGATGCAATTTTAATTGCTATCTTTTGTTTGATTCATTCATATATTTCTATTATAACACGTTTACTGGTATCCTGGTTTCGTTTAAATAATCTTATAATCTTTTTTCTCTAATTTTTCTACTTCGCTCCAGAGCAACTTCCTACTTTTGTTGTCAGTTTTTACACAGGAGTTAGGGGACCTGCGAGGGATACAGAAAGCCCTTTGATTGTCACGATGATTCCTTCCTTGCATGAATGAACGCATGTCAATGAAGCACTTGCATAATGCTTGCTCAAATTGCTGACGGGCTTGAAACCAAGTGAACTTGAAATAAACACTTTGGACGTTTGGCCCTTTCCTGATACTATTTTGTTAAATAAATACATGTATAGTAGTATTGATCCATAACATTAGCCATTCCAGTGGCGTACGTCATCACTCCCTCCGTTCTAATGCAAACCTTTACCTGTTAACTTCTTAGTAGTGGATCCAAGTGGACGACACAGGGGGGGGGGGGGGACACAACCTCCCGCATAAAAAGGAAAGCATCTGGCTTACCCATAGAACCTACCGGGCAAGTGTAAAGTACATGTAGAAGAAAATATATACCCCTCCCTCCTCCGTGCCTCCATAGCAATGCTAGTCCCCAAAAGGAATACTGTGAGAATTTGGATCCGACACTGCCCCTTGCCCCCATTGTGGCCCTCGTCCTCCCCCTCCAGTGAAACCCCCCCCCCTCAAAAAGCACCCTGTAATATTTGAAAACCTGGATCCACCTCATCTTAAGAGATTCACACAAAGTGCAATGTTAAAAAAAGAGTGCAACATACCCGCCTTATTTTTCCTCGCGCACAAACCATAGCCCCCGACCTCCAAAAAAAGATAAAAAGTGGAAAAGGCTGTATTTCAGAGCACCGTTGCTTTAAAATATATGTTCACTCCAATTGCAACATCCTGTTTATCAATTTCACAGTAGCCCCCGCCCCTATTGTGCCCCCTACAACTCAATTTCCATAAAGGGGCCCTGTGGTAGGTATATGCCCCTATCTCACTGAGAGACCTTAATCTGTCACACTATCCAAAGAGATATGGATGAAGAAACTTCCACTGCCCGTTCTCAAAACTACATCTGTGTACTTTATAAAAAATCGTTCTTTGAAAATACTTCACTTACTTTTAACATAATCTACTTATTTCACGATCTCAAAGACTTGGTAAAAACACAGTAAATTAAATAGCCTTTCACTTCACATGTAGAAAAGTGTGTACAATGACATGATTCTGATATGTAGGCAATAGATAGCCTTTTCGATGGCGTGATAGCATACTTTTTTTTACTTAAACAAGTCATTCGTCTAAATTGCTCCTCTCTTTACAGGTACCCAGGAGGCGGGAGGATGCGAAATTCAGCAATGAAGCTGCATATAATTATTGTCTGCAGGTAAGCCTGAACCCAATGGCCGTGATAATGATATGTCTATTAAGCGCTTAAGATATCAATGCTTGGCAGTTTGCGATCTTTATGTTCAAATGCTCCAATAAACTACTTCCTCCGGCATTCCAAAACCGTTTCATTTAAATACAAACAACACACTTTATTCTTATCCGACACGAAACTCTCAGAACTTTCATTTGAAACCCGGGTTGAAACCACTAACAATTGCTCAGGGGCGTCCGAGCGACTTCCAAAGTGGGGGGGGGGGCACCAAGAAAAAAGGGCGCTTTCTGGAGAAAAAAGGGCACCTACAAAGGGAAATCTCAAGGCGAAAATATACAATTTTTTAGACATTGGTATATACCCCTACATTGTGATTACAATTATCAGGGATGATTTCAATATTTGGGGCCTGTCACCACGAAATGAGTCCAGTTGGTCAAAAAATGTATTCCTGTTTTTAAGTATTATATGAATCTACATTAAGTAAGCTTTAAATTAAGGGGTCACACATTAAAATTGATAAATTATATCCAGAAATATGAACAAAAACCTAATTGGACTTTATAAACAAAATCGTGCTTTATTCTTTAAAAATGCATCATTTTCGTGATAATTTCAGATTACATAGCCTATATTATTTGCCAAGAAATGTTAGAAGGAGATATTTTCGTGACCTAAGCTCTGGGGACATAAACTACAAGACATTAATAAGTCGATTTTTGGAAAAATCTTAAATGTGGTAGGTGGGTCAATTTTCAGTACATACACACTATACATCGCTATTACTACGATTGAGCCTAATGCGACACTGGACTCATTTCGTGGTGACTGGCCCCATTTGTTTCACTTTATACACCATACAAGATATTGCTTAAGCATCATGATTTGCAGTTGGGTTTGATCGTTTAAAAACTGGTTTGCGAGCGAACGAAGCGAGCGAGGATTTTTTTTAAAAGATGTGTGAGGTCGCAGTGCAAAAAATTATATCTTATATAGAGGAGGAAACCCAAATCTAATGGGGTTATAAGCACATTCTCATAACAGAAGACTGAAAAGACCTTTGATAAGTAACATAAGTATATCATCTATAGATGCGTGCGAGCGTAGCGAGCGATCTTTGAGGGAAATTGCTTTTTAATAGTCGCTTGAAATCAGCTAGGGCGCGTTTAGTGATGAGAGGAAAAAGGGGACACTTATCAGGAGTGAAAAGGAGCATGTGCCAAAGTACAAAGAGTAGTTATCAGAGGTGGAAATGGGGAACTTCTTACACCCTCAAAAAGAGGCACCCACCAGGGATGAAAAAAATTCAGTAAAAAGAATTGGAAATGGGCATTTGTCGAAGGAAAAGGGGCCTCCATCAGATTTTGATAGGGGCAATTATAATAGGTGAAAAGGGGCATTTATGAAAAGGGGTTAGGTCCCTTATTAGAAAGGAAAAGGGCACATATCATTGTTAAAAGGGAAATTATCAGAGGTAAAAAGAGGCACTTATCGCACTTGAAAAGGGGCAATGACCAGATATGAAAAGGGGCACTTATGTGAATGAAAAGGGGGCACTTGTAATGAAGGAAAATGTGCATTAGTTGAAAGAAATTGGGCACCGATCAGATTTTAAAAGGGTATTTATCGGAGGTGAAGGGGGCACTTATCTGAAGTGAAAAGGAGTAATTTCTCGTACCTGAAAAGGGTCATTTACCAGAGAAGAGACACTTATGAGAAGGGGAAGGGGCTCTTTTTTTGATGGGGCACTTATCATTAAGAAAAGGGGAACTTATTAGAAAGGAAAAAGGTCACATGTGGAAATATAAGGTGCGCTTAATTATCCGAGTTAAAATGGGGTTAGTTATAAAAGGGGAAGAGGCACTTCTTTCAAAGGGAAAGGGGCACTTGTCAAATTAAAAGAGGCACGTCTCAGAATTAAATAGGACAATTATCAGAGGTGAAGGGGGCACTTATCAAAAGTGAAAAGAGGCACTTCTCGTACCTAACGAGGGGCACTTACTAGAGATTAAAGAGGGCACTTATGAGAATGGAAAATGGACACTTATTGCAAAGGAAAATGGGAACTTGTCGAAGGAAAAGGGGCACGTGTCCAAGTAAAAGGGGCACTTCTCAGAGTTAAAAAAGGGAAGGGGCACTTTTATAAATTAATAGGGGCACTTGTCAAAGTAAAAGGGGGCACTATTTCTATGTAAAAAGAGGCACTTTTCCTATGTAAAAAGGGGCACTTTTCGGGTGCTTGAAAAAGTGGGGGGGGGCACTTTGCCCCCCCCCCCCGGGAGGGCCGCCTCTGCAATTGCTAATTTGTCATAAATCTCTTCGATACCATGGCCCTGACGTATGGAGAGTCTCTCAACTACTGTTAACTCATGTACTATTGTATAATCTGTCAAGGCTGCCATGAAGCGTAAATTATTATCAGCATACAAGTCATAATATCCATGTTCTTTATTATTATTATTATTATCATTGTTTAATTAGTGCTCCATACACAAGCACTCGCAAACACTCACACACATATTTTGTTTTGCTTTTGTAGATCGGCATTAATGACGAGCCATTATTATGCTGAAACTGGACACGATTGTTCCTTTGAAAAAAGAGGCAATTTTAAGAGTGTTGGGCATTACCTATAACGAAATGTTACAATGACATATTACACAATAGTACATGAATTTCTATAGACATAAAAATAGGCATCAAAAGAGGGTTTTACAATTGTCCTTTAATAAGTGGATTCTTGAATGTCTTTTCAATCATGTTTTTAGATGGTTGTCTTTTGTTGATTAATAGATAGATGTATTTTGAGCAATTAATTATTATTATTATTTTTTACTATTCTATAGAATTTTCAAATATTGAATTATTGGCACAAATTATCAAGTAATTGCTGCATAATCTTTTAACTACATTAACTAATGAACAATGTCAAAATCTTTTGACAATCAAACAATGTATAGCATTCTATTTCCTTTTCTCTATCAATGTGGAGAGAAGTCAATTCTAATAAGGACAAACGAGTATTTAAAACCTTCTTCTTAACAATATATTATAATTACTCGATGTCGTGCTATAAGCGTGTGCTTCCTAATAGGATTATCATAACATACGTCACGTATAGCATAAAAGAACCCATCATTAATTTAGGGATCAGATGGGTCGCGCACTAACACGAAATGATCTTGTTCATCAATCAAAATTAGGATAATCAGAATTGATATTTTTACAGTAAACCCTCCCCCATGCGCTATTCTACACATCGCATAATCGTGTACAATCATAACAGATACGTATCAATACTAAGTGATCGTTTCAGGCTTCTAAGTACTTGTGAAATAGAGGCTAAATGGGAACGTTTGATTCGTGGGTTTGCGTGCTTAACCTTTGTTTTTAGCTATTGGTCGCAGTATTCCCCCCCCCCTCTTATTTTGACATTAAATTGGCTGTCTCAAATCATTAAATGAGACGAATGTCTTCAACCCATTACGGGTAAAGTTTGGAGTTAATTATTTGAATTTTGATCTTCCAAAATCAGTAGATGAAACGTAATTGCTGAGGGGAATGGCTAAGCATGTCATCCTAACATTTGAATTACAGTAAAAAACCGATATTTTTTCAATAGGTTATGGGTCCCTCTTGAAAAAAAGATATTAACATCTTTTCGGACAAGCAATAAACCCGAATTATGTCAAACGTGAAACCGAATTGTCGTTGACATTCGGAGTCGGAACTTTTTTATGTCAAAATTTTAAAAAGCAATAAACCAACGGACAAACTAACGAACAAACACACAATCATTCTTTCCGAAAACAAATTACAGAGTGCTCAGTAACTCTTTTCCACCATCCAAGATAACATTTAAGATCCCGACGTGTTCAAGGGTCATGTGCAACAACATTTTCGATAGTATTATTTTTATTATTTCATGCTCCCCAGGGAGTGGAGAATGTGCATATACTGTGTGCGTGGAAGCCTTAATCCAGTGACCAGAAAAATAATATTCCTTTAAAGTGCTCATAGAGACATTGTTATTATAAAGCGCTGTATAAACCCCAAATATTATTTATGCGATGATGAACCTTGGTTTTCACAAACAAAATAATTCCTGCATCCCGGACGCGACTAACGCTTATTATTATTTTACGATCGTTATTCTATACCAGAAAGGGGTATTAGATGATGAATTATTGGAGCAATAGTCTAATCAAACCAAAGAGATAATCTTTGATCAAACTGTATTAGTTTGCCAACCCTATCGTTGTATTCATATTCCATTACCTGAAGGGTTATATGGAATTGTGTATAGGCCGTTTATTATATAACCGCATTATAATTGATATAGCCATTAGTGGTATTAGTCCGTTGTTTGTTGTTTGTTGTGAGCTTGAAGACAATGGCCCGAATTCACAAAGGAGGTTTGTCGACAAACCTTGTTTTTCGTGCGTCAGATGACGCGTTTTGACGCGTTTTGACAATTCGGGCCAATGGATTTGATTATTAGTTCGAAAGAAATTAGTAATTTAGAATGAGAAATTATGTAATCATGACGTTTCCCAAGAGGGAAATATGGTTTTAATCAGGATAATGAGTGCCAACAAAAGAGATTCGATCGGAAGTTTATGTTTCATGTATTTGTACCGTGAAAGCAAATTGGATTTTTACTATTACTAGTAAGAAATAATAATTATGTAATCATGCGGTTTGTAAAAGGGAAATGTGGATTTAATCAGAAAAGCTAGTGCTAACAAAGGCGATTGATGGGAAATTTACGTTTCATGCATGTAGGCCTATAGTTTTATTATAAAAGCAAACGGAACACATCGCGTGCCTGCTTTTTTTATTACCAATGTCTGCTTGCTTTGTATGCCCCCCCCCCCCTCTCTACCACACCCCTCCCCCCCCCCAATCTCTCTCTCTCTCTCTCTCTCTCTCTCTCTCTCTCCCTCTCACTGATCCCTTTCCCCCTAATGTCGCGACGCCTATCAGTTCCTGGTTTATAGGATTAGCCACCCAGGCGCGTACGCAGGGGGGTGTTTGGGGGGTTAAACCCCCCCCCTTTGGTATTTTTATGTGTATAAACCCCCCCTAAAAAACCCTAAAACCCCCCCCTTTGGGATTTTTTTTTTTTTTTTTTTTTTAATTATTATTAAAAAAAAAAATAAAAAAAAAAAAAAAATTCCATGGATGACCTAAACAAGGGACCTCACCCCCCCCCCCAACGGAGCAACATGTCAAATTTTCAAATTTCGAGACAAAAAAGTGTCCTCTTACCCCCCCCCCCCCCCCCCCCCCCCCCCGCTTATTCAGCGGTCGGCTGAGTCGTTGCGATTTTTTTGGGACCAAAAAAAAAAAAAAAAAAGTGTCCTCTTACCCCCCCCCCCCCCCCCCCCCCCCGCTTATTCAGCGGTCGGCTGAGTCGTTGCGATTTTTTTGGGACCAAAAAAAAAAAAAAAAAAGTGTCCTCTTACCCCCCCCCCCCCCCCCCTATTGGCGGCGCAAAAAAAAAGAAAAAAAAGAGGAAGAAAAGAAGAGAAAAAAAGAAAGGAGAAGAGGAGAAAAAAAGGAGAAGAGAAAAGAAAGGAGAAGAGAAAAGAAAAGGGAAGAGAAAAGATAAAGAAGAAACCCCCCCCCCCCCCCCCTCTCCCTCCCACTCCGGGGTCGGAGGGACCGAATTTGTGTTCCCAAAATTTCCGATAAAGAGTTACTTTTCACGCAACAAAGTCCGGCCCGTAATAACACAAACATCCGGCCCGTACTGACTTTACACACCGGAGATAGAGGGGTGCTTTCAAAGAGAGGGAACATACATGTGCGTACCCTAGATAACACTGAGTGGGTGGGGGGGGGGGGGGGGGTGGGAAAAGAAAAGTCGGGTGAGAAAGGGGGAAAGACAAGGAAATGGCGCTAAGCGACAGTAACGACGAATAAGGGAAAACTGTAATCGGGAGATTTTGGGGTCATTCCAGAAGGCTTGGCAAACGTTATTGAATAAATGGGGGGCCGGGCCGGCCGCATAAAATCTCGAGCCGCGGATTCAAAGTTAAACGTTAAGAACAGCCCCTGCGGTCATCACTCTTTAGTGAGAAATTTGAAAAGGGCACAATATTTTGGATGTCTTTTAAATAGAAGTTATATACTCAACAGTCAAATTTTAAATTAACGGTAGGGCCGCTTCACAACTCTTATTTGCCCTTCATTTGGATTCAGCTCATACCAACTCGCCTGTGCTTGTATTTGAACTCATGTTGGTAGTAATCATGAGCAGGGGCGGCAATCCTGGGCCCGATAGGGGGACACGTCCCCCAGGAAATTTAGAAATATAGCTAGAAAGAAATATAGCGGAAAGAACGTACATATTGGGCATAGGGATTTTCTAGAATGCATAATTTCAGCATTCAACATTGCAAAATCTCGCTTGGTCGCTACGCCCCGGCCCTCGCCCGATAACACAAACCTATGACGCTCCCCGCGTGATTTATCCATGGTTGGTGTAATAGATATTTTTTCCCTTTCATTTCTACTAACCTAATTGTGTGCTATCACAATCATGATTGTTTCATTTTCGCTTAAAGCAGGCGCGTAGCCAGGGGCGGTAGGGGCAGTAAAAGGATATAGGACGAAAAAGGAGCAGACAAAGAAACATTTTTGAAAATTCTGACAAGTCGAGAACGGTACAACGAATTGTCTTCTTTCTCTAATAATTTAATGAAACGTCAAAGCTTCCGCGCATCGCTCGGGAGGGGGCAACTGAATTCAGACAAGGATTAAGAGACGAAAATGGTAAAACGATTCGTCTTCTTTCTCCAATTAAAATATATAAATGTAATATAGGGTCAAAGCTTCCTCGCTTCGCGCGAGAGGGGGTGAAACTGCGTTCAAACAAGGATTAAGAGTCGAGAATGTTACAACGAATCGTCTTCTTTCTCTAATAATTTAATGAAACGTCAAAGCTTCCGCGCTTTGCGCGGGAGGGGGAAAACTGAATTCAGACAAGGAATACGAGTCGAGAATGGTAAAACGATTCGTCTTCTTCCTCTAATAATTTAATGAACCGTCAAAGCTTACGCCGCTAACGTTGGCAGGGGAAAACTGAATTCAGACAAGGATTAAGAGTCAAGAATGGTACAAAGAATCGTCTCCTTTCCCTTATAATTTAATGAAACGTCAAAGCTTCCGCGCTTCACGCGGGAGGGGGGGGGGGGACCGGGAACTCAATTCAGACAAGGATTAAGAGTCGAGAACCGTACAACGAATCGTCTTATTTCTCTAATAATTTAATGAACGTCAAAGCTTCCGCGCATCGCTCGGGAGGGG